>MU834748.1:0-44562 GCA_029204225.1 Diphasiastrum complanatum
AGATCTTGCATTTTAAATTCTCTTCCTGATGCATCTTTAGTTTCTTGAACTAGCATCAAACAACTTCCACTAAGAATAATGTCATCTACATAGATTAGAAGAATGACAATAATACTACTATCAAACTTTAAGTACATAGAAGGATCATAATCACTAAGCACAAATCCTAATGACAGTAGAAAGTATCGAGTCTTGAATACCATGATCTAGGTGCTTGCTTCAAGCCATAAAGACTTCTAAATAGCAAACACACCTTAGATTTATCCTTGATAAATCCTTGAGGTTGTTCCATGTATATCTCCTCCTCAAGATAGCCATTCAAAAAAATGTTGGAGACATCAAGTTGATACAATTTCCACTTAAAAAATAAGGCAAGAGAGATTATGATTCTTATTGTCACCATCTTTTCTATAGGAGCAAAGGTTTCTTCATAGTCAAGGCCACATATTTGTGCAAAGCCTTTAGCATATAATCTTGCCTTGTACTTGTTGATGGAGCCATCATGATTGTACTTGATCTTGAACACCCACTTGCATCCAATGACATGCATGTTAGGTGGTGGATCCACTAGCTCCCATGTGTGGTTGGTGATCAAGGCATCATATTCATTCTTCATGTCCTCATACCACTCCTTGGTATTGAGTGTGAAAATTTACAAAAAATAAGGATCCTAAAACACTTGAAATGATGAGGGAAACAATAGATTATGATCTCATAAGATTAGCACAAGTTGAACCATCAAAATTCATCAAAATTCTATGCTTGAACCTCACTAAATGGCCCAAATCCTTGAAGAAGGCTTCACACGTGTGAAAGTACGGCCTCCCACAGTCTGAGTACTGTACACCAGACCTACATCATGGATTGCTTGATTGATTTTGGTGAGATATCATCACCTATATATACATGATCCATCATGGTTTTGGGCATGTATGAGTAGCCCTAAACCTATCCCTAATGCTAATTTTGGTGGATCTTTCATCCCTACCAAATTAGGGTTGGAGTCTTGGAGATCCCTCAACAATGCAAAAAATACCAAAAATAGCTCCTATTTTTTCTCTCTTGTATCTAAGCATAATTTGGACTCATTCCAAAGGTTCTAACACTTAGGTCTACTTGAGAACATCCTTATGAATGTAATCCTATGCTATTTGGCACGTCTGACAAGCCACATCATGACCATCTAACTATTTATAAGTCGTATGACCAAAAGTAGTCAAGCTAGAATTGTGAATTTTTAACATTGAGGGCTTCTTGGACATCTTTGGGCTCCTCGTGAGAAACAAAAAAAACATTAGTGGAATCAGGATCCACTTGTTTTTCTTTGTCATCATAAGTGAGCCTCTTAGGTTTGGATCTCTCCCTGATGGATCTTCTGGGAGTGAGAATCCGAGGACTTCCATCTTCAAATCTCGACTCCTCCATATGTTGATTGTCTTCATTAACAAAAGGTGATAGATTTTGAGGTTGCTTGATCTCGGCCCCTCCAAGATTGGACTTTTCTTCTTCATGAAAAACTACATCTCTACTATAAATTACTTTAGAAGTAGAGAGCATGTAGATTCGATAGGCTTTCTTGTTGGATGAATATCCAACCATTACTCCTTTGCTTGCACAAGGATCATCCTTCTTTCTTGTTTCCAAGGGAATATGGAAAAAGCATATGCATCCAAATACTCTAAGGTGATCAACCTTAGGTTTCTTCAAATAAAGTGCTTCATATGGTGACTTTACTCCAAGTGCAACATGAGGGAGTCGATTGCAAAGATAGTTTGAACAATTGATGGCCTCACCCCAAAAGTCTTTTGGCAAGGATGTTGCCTCAATTCTAATGGTTTTGGCACATTCAGACAATGTTCTATTCTTTCTTTCAGCCACCCCATTTTGAGATGGTGTATATGCACAAGAAAACTTCCTTTTAATGCCTTCAAGCTCACAATAATCATGAAATTTATTGGAAGTGTACTCACCACCTCCATCACGTCTAAGAATCTTGATTTTGTATGAAAATTGCTTTTCAACTAGAGCTTTGAACTTTAGGAAATAGTCAAACAACATAGAATTTGAGCTAGAAGATATAACCAAGTAAATCTTGTAAAATCATCAATGAAGGTTACAAAGCAAGTAGCACCACCCTTGCTCTTTGAAGATGAGAAATGCACATCCGAGTGTATGAGCTCTAATGGATGTGTAGTCTTGATAGATGACTTTGAAAAAGGCTTCTTATGAGACTTAGATATGGCACAAGCCTCACATGGCTTGAAAGTCTTGGAGATAAGATTAGGCAAGCCAATAGCTTTGGCTTTCTTGACCATGGACACCGTAGAACTATAGTTAGGATGCCCCAACCTTCTATGCCATATTTCCTCCAAAGACATCTGAGAAGCTAAAGCACCATCACAAGAGTTAGCATACTCTTTGGGATCAAGCTTGTAGATTCCACCATATCTGGACCCAAATGCAAGGATCTCATAATGCTTCTTGATTGTACATGTATCTACATTTAAATTCACATCTAGTCCACTATCAAACAATTGCCCAATACTAATAAGATTTTTTGTTAACTTAGGAACAAAAAGTACTTTAGACAGAGAAAGAACTTTTGATGATGAAAGCTTTAAGGGAATGGTCCCTATGCCTTCAATAGCACACTCATGATCATTTGCTGTGTAGATGGACTTCTTGGCTCCTTCATAAGGTGACATGGATGAAAAAGAATGCTTGGAGCTACACATATGTGAGGAAGCTCCACTGTCGATATACCACGAACCATCCTTCTTGAAAGGTGATGAAGAAAAACTCGAGACCATAAGAGATCCCTCTCCATCACTTGCATGAGAATCTTCCTTCTCTTCATCAGAAATGTTGGCTTGCTTGAACTGACTCTTCTTCTTGAAGCAATTGGTGGCATAATGCCCCTTCTTGCCACAAAAGAAACACTTGATGTTTTTTTTTCTTCTTCTTGGATGTGGAAGCTTGAGAGGACTCATCCTCTTCTCCTTTCTCCTTGGAAATAAGATTGTTCTTGCTTGAAGAGAGTTGGTGTTGATTCTTACTTCTTGTCTTGTGCTTGTCTTTGGTAAAGAGAGCTTTACCATCAATGTTGAGAGACAGTCTTTCCATTTTCAAGAGTTTATACTCTTGTCTTGATTCTTCAGAAATGAGCACACTTTGGAGTGCTTCCAAACTTGGTAGCTCCTCCTTAATGGCATAACTCTGAACAAGGTTGTCATATTCCTCCTTTAACCCATTAAGTATGACTTGAACAAGTTCATTTTGGTTGATGGAGTCTCCTATGCATGACAATTATCTATGGAGGTCTTTAACTCTCATTACATAAGCTGAAGCACATTCATCACTTCTCTGTACACTTTGAAAAATTTGGTTTCTTAGTGTTAGGATTCTAGAAGTATTCTTTGCCTCATAGATGGACTTGAGAGTATCCCAAGCATCTTTGGTATTAGTACAAGCACCAATTTCTCTTAAGATGTCATTTGAGACATTCATCTTAATATAATGCAGAGCCATCCTAGCTCTCTTTTTGTACTTTGAAATTTCTTGAGGAATTTGTGGTTCTTCTTCAATTCCAAGTACAATATCCATCACATCTTGTAGTATTAAGAAAAATTCCATCCTAACCTTCCAAATTGAGTAATTGGAGGTTGACAATCTTTCAATTTCTTCTAATAGAAAGACACCCATTGAAGTCATAAAGAATGATGGAAATAAAAAAGGATGGATGAAAAAATTGCTTATCTTCTCACTATAGGAACCAATCAAGGGTACAAAACCAAATCCTATGTAAGACTAAGCAAAAAACTGTGAGATAGATCTCACTAGCTTGACAATCTCTCTAAAACAAGATTTGAATCATCAAAAAATATGATTTATGGCAAAAGTTATGGTTCTCTGAATTTCACACGTGTGAAATACTCCAAAAATGTCAAATTGACTCAAATACAATCTATTTGTATGAAACAATTTTTATTTATGATTGTTCTTGTTAGATTTTCTCATGTAGAATTGATCTAGATTCAACTAATCTTGTGTAGATTGGTAGATCAATTGTATCTAACATCCAATCACTCCTATGAATCATTTTAGGATCCATTCTTGGTCCAATCATGGTATCAGATCCAAGTACAAGAGATTTGATGGGGTTGATCCAAAACTAAGCCCAAATTAGCAAGTTATTGGAAACTAGCTAATTTTGATGTGGCGTCAAACTTGGTTGTGGGTTGCAAGGGTACTTTTGACACGCGTGGGATCGTACAATACCAGTTTTGGAGCCTTATGTTACAGTTTGATGCTCTATCACCCAAATTAGCAAGTTTGTGGAAACTAGCTAATCTTGAGGTAGAGAGTTTGAATCGATAGATAGATTCAATTTTTTTGTACCAAAACTTGTTGTAGGCTGTAGCTGTACCTTCCAAACATGTGGTGCAATACAGAACCTAGTTTTTTGGGGAAAATTCAAATTGATGCATAATTGCTTTATACACACAAATTTGGTCATTTTTAGTGCAGTTTCAAGCTTTTTCTATCTGATTTTTTGAGTGTATTGAAGTTAAGAGAGAAAAATTGCCAAAAATCATAGATTAAGGAGTGATATGCAAGGTGAGAGGTTGAAATACATTGTACCATCACTCTAGATTTGTTCAAGTGTGATAGGGTCAAGTTTAGAAGCATCAATTTGTCCTCCAAGTGAAACCTTTGAGAGTTTCTAGTGCATATATAGCATCTATGTAGATATTTTGTAGAATTTGACATAGATTGGCTTCAATTGAGAGTTCTAGAAAAGAGATTGAGATCCAAGTCACATTGTTCAACCCTTCTCAATGTATTTGAATGATTGTAAAGATTGAAAAGAGTCATTGTGGTGTGTATGGCAAATGTGTAGAGAGATATCCAATTTTCTAAGAGTTCCTTCCTTTGTAGAGGGCAAGATCTAGAAGCTCATTTTGTGTTGGTATTGGAGAAGAGTTGTCTTTTCCTAGGTGATCAAATATTTCTAAGTGGCATTAGCTCTTTGAAGCACAATATCTTAGTGAGAGAGAAGAATCAAAACTTTTGATTTTGAATTCCATTCCAGCTCTTAAGAGGTAGAATCATTGGTGGAATCCAATAGGGGTGAATAAATTCAATTTATTGAGCAAAAATTGACATAGTTTGTATGAAACTCAAATTAGTTTTATTCAAATTTCTTTGTGAGAGTATGAGGGTCATGCTGTGACCCCATTGAATGTCTAGAACAAGGAGTCATCCATATTTGAGTGTTCATGCATGGTTGGGATCTCTGTGAATCTCTAGATGTCTAATTTTTAAGCTTGATGAAAAATTCTTGACATAGGTTGGTATCAGGCTATTTCAAATCCATTCCAAATCTCAAGAGTGAGATTCTTTTGGGAAAGAAGGATTCCAGAAAGTGTGATTGGATCTTAATTTCATGTGTTTGAATCAAATGTACATGTCAAGTTTGAGTGATCTAGTGTAGATGTTTTGTGAAAATTGGTGGTATAGTATGTTGTCGAATCAAATCAAATTCATTCTAAATCTCAAGAGTGAGATTATTTGGGTCAAGAGTGAGTCTAAAAGAAGTGATTAAGTTTGATTTTCATGTGTTTGAAACAAAACCCATATTTTGTTCAAGAATCTTAAGTGTTGAGAGAACTAGTCAAGTGAAAAGGAAAATCTAGGTGTCAAATCTTTTCATATCCATTTCAACTCTCAAAAGAAAGAGTCTTTGGTATTTGTTGAGTCTAATAGGAGTTTGGATCTGATTTCTTTTGTGATTTGGTTGAAATATTGTGTGCTTTTGTCCTAGTGATCAAAGCAAAGTTTTCAAGTGACTAGACTTAGTGTGAAGATTGATTCTTAGGTTTGTGAGCTTGAAAGTAGTTTGGATTGATCATTTGCAAAGCTTAATCTTACTGTACCTTCACCTTTGATAGCATGTGTGCTATTGTTGCCTAGGTGAACATACTTCCTGGTACTATTAAGGCATATAGGACTCGAAACAACTAATATGACTGGTCATATGCTATGTGGCTCCAAAATCGAGAAACTAGAAGCTGTCGTTTGATGCTTCTTGTGGCAATCTTGAATCTCGTGGTTGGTTCATTTGTAGTATTTGTAGATCAACGTCTTCTTTGTCGGTTGCTCTTGATGATGTGTCGGCTTCTAATTTTTCTTTGATTGCTTTGGGCCTTTCTACTTTTGCTTAGTCGAGGCTTTGTTGATGTATAAGACATGAGAGTCGACAGTTGAAGAACTGGAGGGTTCATTCCCTCTAGTGTCTTCCTATAGCAACATTGTGATGACTCTTAAAAGAGTCAGTTCTAAGTGTATCATGATGATCATCACCAAGCTATTGTATGAACTTGGCAAGCTTGAAAGCAGTGTCATTACTATGTCTTGATCGTCTATGAATGATCCGACAACGACCATTTGCTTTAGCAGATTTTTGAACTAGTTGATATGATTATGTAGGAAATCACCATTTGTCATCTTGATAGACTTCCTTGGAGGTCTGAGCTTCAAACACAAGGCCAATGTGTGTGTTTGATCTATTGAAAATGATCAGTGTGAAAGCCTTTCCATCCGTTAGCATCATTTACTTCGGGTCTTGCCTTTGCACCTGTGACTGTTGAAAATGAAAAATCATCTATCTTGACTTTACGCTTGCTACAAACTTTTTACTATGCAAGTATGTTGTTTCATAAATGTAAATGCCATATTTGGCCTAGATGGAACTTGAGCTATATGGATTTATCATGTCTAGTTGATAAAATACAACTTGCATATAGATTGTAGACTTAGAAATAGCATTAATATGCTTGCAGAAACTCGTGGCATATCACATGCATTTATTGTAACTGATCCATAGTGACATGAAAGGCATGCACAAAGTGAAATGGACACATGCATGATGATTTGTACAATTCTAGTTAGAAATAGGACACTTGGTAAAAGTAGGTAGAGATACATGCATGAGATGTGGCAAATGTCACTTAGACTCTAGTTTTCACTTTAGATGTGATTGAAAGGTGGATGGATGTGGTTCTACCTCGAGCTACCTCAAACTCCATAAATATGTGTAGCTATTCTCATAATCTTTGATGAAGAACCAAGCTTTGTAGCTATTCCATGCCATTTTGGATCTATACCATATTTGGCTTGAATCTCTCTCTCTCTCTCTCTCTCTCTCTCTCTCTCTCTCTCTCTCTCTCTCTCTCTCTCTCTCTCTCTCTCTCTCTCTCTCTCTCTCTCTCTCTCTCTCTCTCTCTCTCTCTCTCTCTCTCTCTCTCTCTCTCTCTCTCTCTCTCTCTCTCTCTCTCTCTCTCTCTCTCTCTCTCTCTCTCTCTCTCTCTCTCCAACTCATGTTGAGGCTAATGCTCATACACTAAATTCTTGTACTTTTACTCTCTTGAAAGTAAAGCTATCATTCTCTGATTCTTAGCATGCTACATTGTGGTTAAGCCATTAAATTCTGTACTAGATCTTGCTATACAGTCTAGAATTAGGTTACTGTGCTAATCATAAAGCTTAATGAAGATCAATCATACTTGTGGATCATTCCCACACGTGTGAACGTTCTGAAATTTTTGTCATGGTATCAGGGCCACATTGAGCTTTGCATGCTAACATCTGTTATTGTTCAAGAATTTAAGAGCTAATTCAAGCAAAAAAACAGTTAATCACTTTTTTTTACCTTTTTTTGAAAAGTGTTTGGATCAAAGTGGATAGAAATTGATTTTTTAGGTCTGAATAGTGATTGTATGGAATTCGCACGTGTGAAAATCGCTGATTTTTAGTCCCTTCTATTTCCTTGCTTATTGATCCAAAGATAGTGATCTTATAGCTTGATGGAAAGCTTATGAAGAGTACTTTCCATAGAAATTGATACCAAATCAATCTGATGTGTCTATCAAGAGTTATAAGCTCTTAAAGAGGGTAGGGAGAGGTCCAAAATCCGAGTGACCACTTTTTGATTTGATTCAATCTTGCTTGATTCTAAATCCATTGTTTTGAGCATCCTATACAAGAAACTGAAGATCAAGACTAAGTTTGATGTTATTGAACACCTTTGAGCCTTTTGAGTATCATTAGTGTTTTCTTTTGAAGCATATAATACGTGCCAAAAGTAGGATTCAAACTTGTCTAAGTACCTCAATCCATTTTGAGTGTCTGATCTAGAAAGTCTTGTTTTGTGGAATATTTGAGATTCATCTCAAATACAGTTGCAAGTTTTTCACATAGAAAGGTAGCACATCCTTGAAAATTTTTGAGAAAGGGTGAGTCGCAGTCTGAAGGTGAAACCAACGATTCAATGCAATTCGGATGGAGTTTAGATGCGATCACTGGACACTGCCAGCTGAATCACTCCTACAGTCCTCCAGAATATAGTCAGACACTGTTGATCTATCTTTATAAATTAATGTAGCATTCAACAAAATCTCAACCAAATTAAAATGAATGAGAGAATCAGACACACAAATAACAGCAGACACATTTTCATTCAAGATCATACAACATAAAGGTGACATGTGTGCAATGGCTACAAAATCATGTATTGATTTTCTTTGATTCTTCAAGAACTGCATGCAGATCCACGCACTGCGTTGGTGTGAGAGAAATATAGTTCTCTCATGAGTGATTGTCTTGCTTACTAGCGGACTGTTGGATCTTCAGATCCTAGACAGAATTGTCTCGCATGCAGACGGACATATATTCTGTATTTTTGTCTTGATTGCTTACTAGCATCAGACTAGTTTTCTATATCTGTGTCTATCAAGTATCATCCAATAAGTATATAGTCGCTCTGTGTAGTCTTTAGATTAGAGTAATTAAGCATCTACAACTAATCAGGAAACTACAAGAGTGGCAAACTAGCCATGACCTAGAGTGTACCTGATGATGTCATGCCATCTAATCACGTATCTGCACTTCTGGGTACTTGAATGATCTTGCTGGTACTCTTTGGAGCATGGAGGGAAAAAAAAAAAGGTTTCGCGACGTTTTTCATGTTGCGTCGTTGGTTTCGTTTCCGTCATCTGACTTTCCATGCTGGATCACAAAAGATTCTCGTTCGCGAATCTTTCATGTTCGTGTCTTCTTGTCAGGTGTTCACGAATCTTTTGTACTTCGTGTCTCTTGACTTTCATGTTCGCGAACATTTCGTCAGGCAGAGGGCTGAAAGCTAGCAAGGCTTTGTAAACAGAAACGTTTTGTTTCTTCAGCTCCCTCTCAAAGCATGATAGTTTTATGATCCCAAGACTGCTCCTCTGTCTCTCAAAAAGTCCTTTGTCCAGGGCTTTGGCGAAGATGTTAGCAACCATGTCTTTCATTCCGATGAAGGTAGTCTTCAACATCTTCTTTTCAATTAGATCCTTGATCAAGTGACACTTGATCGCAATATGCTTCATTCTGGAATGGAACACGAGATCTTTCGTCATATGTATTGCAGAGGTGTTATCCATCTGCAAGACCAGAGGCTCATTTCCTATTTCGTCCAATTCGTCCAAGAACTGCGTTAGCCAGATTATCTCATTGGCCAGCTTTGCTGGTGCAACATATTTTGCTTCGTAGGATGACTGGACCACAATGGTCTGCTTCTTGCTGACCCAGAGAACTGTTGCTCCTGATGCGATGGTGCATCCTCCTGAGACACTTTTACAGTCATCCTTGAGGGATGCCCAGCTAGCATCACTGTAGGAAAGTATTCCGAAACCTGCATCATGACAATAACACAAGCCATAATCCATCGTTAATTGAAGATATTGCAAAATGCGTTTTGCAATCTTTCAATGTGTCGAGCCTGAATTTGTGCAGAATTAACTCATCCTGAATACTTTATAAGCAATATCATGACGTGTGTTGTCTGCAAGGTACATCAATGATCTTATCAACTTCTTGTAAGGTGTGAACTGCATTTGTTCTCTCTCTTCCTCACTCTTCAGATAGTCATCGTTTGTCAACACCATCCCTGTGGGCATTGGACTATTCGCTCCTTTGCAATTCAACATCCCAAAATCCTCTAGGATCTTTTGGGTGTATCTGGACTGGTGAAGTATAACTTACCTCCCTGGTAGTCCCTCTCAATCTACAAGCCAAGGTAATACCTGGCTTCTCCCAGATCCACAATCTCAAAATGTTTCGAGATGTCTCCTTTCACCTCAGCAATCAACTGCTCACTCCTGCAAAATATCAAAGTGTCGTCCACATACACAGCCATGATGATGATCTGCCCATCTGTAACTCTAACATATACATTGGAATCAGCCAACAGAGGCATGAACCTAATGATTTTAGGACTTGATCTTTTTTCTTGTACCATTGTCGAGCTGATTGTTTCAGACTGTAGATACTTCTATGCATTCTGCATGCATAGTCAGGAAGTGAATTCGAGACAAATCCTGGGGGTTGATCCATATAGACTTCTTCATCTAATTTGCCATGCAAGAAGGCTGTCTTCTCATCCACAATGTAGATCCTGAAATCATAAGTGGCTGCATATGCAAATAACAATTGTAGGGACGAATGTTTGACGACAAGAGAGAAGGTTTCAGAGTAATCAATACCGTATCTTTGAGAAAATTCCTTCACTACTAGTCTTGCCTTGCATTTCATGACATTCCCATCTGGTCCATATTTGATCTTGAATACCCATTTGTATTTGACAGTCTTGCACTTATGTGGTAATGGCTACAACGTCCATACCTTGTTCTCCTCATGGATTCCATATCTTCGTTGATGGCCTGGATCCATTTGTCCTTTTCTGGACTTTCAATCGCTTCTTCAAAAGTTTGTGGTTCGTCACTGAATCCACAAAACTCTTCTGATGTAGAAGTAGAGCTGCCTGGCACATATCTTGTTGGTGCTCTTCGTGGTCTTGTTGATCTCCTAGGAGATCCTCCTTGGACAATAATGCCCTTGTCTTTGTCTGCTCTGCTAGGTCCAGAACCATCTTGATTTACATGAACTATAGCAGTGGGCTGTCTCTCGAATATTTCGTCTTCAGATTTGTCACTCAAATGGGAAACGACTCAAAATTTTTGTGTTCGTCCTCTACTCCCTCTGTCACTGGTGACAGGTCATAGTACTGTCTCCCTAGAACTTCATAGCTGACATGATCGTCATTGGCCATTGTCCCGCTCTCATCAAATCTAACATCTCTCACTGTTTTCACAGTGTTCGTGTCTGGTATGTAGACTCTATAGTATGATGAATTGTTGTCATAACCTACGAAAAATCTCTGTTCGGCTTTCTCATCAAGCTTCTTTCGAAGTTTATCAAGAATATGTGCATAAGCTGCACAGCCAAAGATTCTGACGTGAGACAGGTTGGCTTTCTACCCCACCATAGCTCGTGTGGTGTCGTATGAGAGACACCAGACTTCCCTGTCCTGTTCTGGATGTATGTGGCTGTAGCTACTACTTCAGCCCACAGTATCCTTGGAGCCTTTGAGTAGGCCATCATGCATCTGGCTGCTTCCATCAGGGTCATGTTTTTGCAACACCATTGTGTTGCGGCGGGTAGGCTGAAGTCCTCCTATAGATGATGCCACAATCATTGCAAAAGTCAATGAAGCGATTCGAGATGTATTCGCCACCTCGATCTGTCCTGATCTACTTCACTTTGCTGTCTGTAATCTTTCAGCCCAACTCACATATTCTATGAATTTATCAAGTGCTTATATAATATTTTGAACCTCCTACTAAGATCACATTGAATGATCCGCAGATGTCAGAATGCACTAACTCTAGAATCTTGGTCGTTCTGTAGGAGTCTTTGATGAATGGAGTGCACGACATCTTACCCTTCAAACATGCATCACAGGTGGTCAAACTGGTTGCATTCGAGATGCTGACCCCCGTTATCGCTCCATGATGGCTTGCTTGATAAAGCGCCATTGAGTTCATGTGGCATAGTCTTCTGTGCCACAGAGTGTCTGGCGAGTCATCATAAGTCTGACGCATCTGATCTGTAGGTAGGCGAACCTTTAGATGATATAGATTTTCTTTTCTTCTACCTTGAGCGATCAGAGTACTGGTATTGGCATCAACGATGTTGCATGCTTCGTCAAAAAATGTCACATGCATCTCTTCATCTGCTATTCTTGCTACTGAAAGTGAGTCTTGCTATAGTGTAGGCACGAATAGAACATCTTTGAGTCATTTCTCTCTGCCATTGGTGTTGAGCCATAGTGAACCAATACCGTTCACTTGATGTCTGGATCGATCTCCAAGAATAATGCATCTTGAAGGATTAGCACTTATGAAATTAGACATTATTCGTTTTGATGTCACGAAGTGTGAGGTGGCTCCTGAATCTAGGATCACCTCATGTGTCAGATGTTGATGTTGTGCACACGTCTTCACAGATATAGGCGATCGAACAGTTTCTGTTCGATCTTTCTTCACCCATTTTTGAGCTCTCAAGCTCCTTGACATAGGATGAACTGTTGCTGTTCTCCTGTCCATTCAATGTTGATTTGTTTCTTGGGTTCAGGTGGAAATCCATGGCTACGTGACCCTTCTTGTGGCAGTGGATACACTCAATCCTTGGATTGAGTCAGCATGTATCAATCGTATGCCCGTCTCTTCTGCATCTCACGCAAGTCTTCTTGTCTGCACCTTGCTGTTTCGACCTCCCTTTGTTCTTCTAGTTGCCTTTGCTGGTCCCCTCTGCTTGCTGATCATGATCCTACCTCTAATTCGACTCCCTCTTAGGCTTAAATTGTTTCTTTGATTTTTCTTTGTTGCCATAGAAGGCCTGGTCAGAGCCATCTTTGTGATCAAGATGTTCTCTGGCCTTTGACTTCCTCTCGAATCTCGACGATCGCCTTTTTGAGGTTCATGGTAGGATCTCTCGCGAGCAAGGTTCTCATTATCTGGAATGATCTGGGCAAGGCTCTCAATAGGTAGGTGAGCTGCTTCTCAGCTGGCACTACGTTCTCTGCTCCAGAGTTATGTAGCGATAGGAATAGATCTTTCATCTTCCTTACAAAGGAGACGAGGTCTTTCCCATCCCACTATAGATTAGTTAACTGATCTTCTAGCATCATTAATTGACTTCTTGATTTCATTTGAAATCTTGTGAGCAGTGTATCCCACATCTCCTTAGCCTTGGAGAGTGTTGCCAGGTCAAGTGTGAGACTACCTTCGATGGATGAAGATAGCAAGGCTACTGCCTTGTCATTTTTCTCCCTCCACTTGCATAGCTCTTTGTCTGATGTCGTAGGCATGTCTTATGTGCCATCCACCCAGGGGAATAAACATTCGCCCTTGAGTATCAATGATGTTTTAACTTTCCAGGCTAGAAAGTTAGATCCTGAAGAATCAAGAACTGTGCAGATCTTGCTCTGCATGCTGCTGATTGAAGCCAATGCTTCTTGAAGTCTGTTCACTTGTTGATGGTTGATTGTTGAATGCTTGGCCTTCTGGATCTGATAAGCTTTTAGGCTATGTCAGGTTATGACAAGATAGGTAGGCTCTGATACCATTGTTGTGAAAGGGTGAGTCGCAATCGCAAAATAGTCGTGAAGGCAAAACCAATGATTTAATGCAATTCGGATGGAGTTCAGATGCGATCACTGGACACTGCCAACTGAATCACTCCTACAATTCTCCAGAATATAGTCAGGCACTACTGATCTATGTTTATAGATTAATGTAACATTCAACAAAATCTCAACCAATGTGCGGAATTAAAATGAATGAGAGAATCAGGCACACGAATAACAACAGACACATTTTCATTCAAGATCAGGCAACATAAAGGTGACATGTGCGCAATGGCTACAAAATCATCTATTGATTTTCTCTGAGGGCATAAAAAAAAGTTTCACGATGTTTTTCGTGTCGCGTCATTGGCTTCGTTTCCCATCTGACTTTTCATGCTGGACCGCAAAAGATTCTCGTTCACAAATCTTTCACGTTCGTGTCTTCTCGTCAGGTGTTCACGAATCTTTCGTGCTTCGTGTCTCTTGACTTTTGTGTTCGCAAACATTTTCATCAGGCAGAGGGCTGAAAGCTAGCAAGGCTTTGTAAACAAAAACATTTTGTTTCTTCAGAATACTTATATTGAAAGAGAGTAGCAACATTAAGTCTGATTGGAACAAGCTCAAACATATAATTGTCCAATAACCAAGAAGTCTTCACAATATGGCACCTATAGGAGGATATCTCTTAGAACCAAGTGAAAGACTTAGTACCTCCAATTATTCAATATGGAAAGTTAGGATGGATTCAGTTTTAATACTCCATGATGTTATGGACATAGTACTTGGTATTGAGGAGGAGCCTCAAGCACAACTTGAAATACCAAAATATAGAAAGAGAGCTAGAATGGCTCTACATTTCATCAAGATGAATGTATCTATTGAAATTGGATCTTGCACAACTGCCAAAGAAGCTTTGGATGCACTTAAGTCCATCTATGAGCAAAGAATACTTCTAGAATACTCACTCTTAGAAATCAGATTTTCCAAAGTTTTCAAAGAAGTGAGTGCATCAAACTATGTTCTGAGAGTAAAAGGTCTTCATAGGGAGCTTTCTTGCTGGTGTTATAATTAACCAAGATGAGCTAGTTCAAGTCATTAATTCTGACAAGAACTCCACATGCAATAAGACAGTGATTGATTTAGATTAATGTATAGAAGTACAAGTCAGATTGATTCTATGAGCACGAGACAATTGTGGACAAAATCGCGTGCTCAAGAAGCTAGCTCCGCTCTGGAAAAGCTATGAGCTTATTACTGACAATCAGTCTGAAAGAAATAGTCGATGCATGAAGGCATCTACGATGTCTACCTTGTCTCTCTAATTAGATTTACAATAGTCATCTATATACAATTTAAATTTGTGCAGATGAGTGTACAAAATGATGGCGTGAAGTCGTTGTGCCATCTGGAGTAGATCATGGCAGTTGTTGTCATTGTCAAGTAGTTGCATAGTACAAGAAGTGAACGTGAGAAGGCTTTGACTTATTTGAAGTAAAAAATGTCATTGTTGATAGTCGATAAAGTCAGGATAGTATGGTCTTCAATGATAGTCAGGCGAGTCGACAAGTCGGACCTCCCGATAAGTCGGACAAGTCAACCAGTCGAGCAAGTCGATAAGTTGGATCTCTCGATAAGTCAGGAAAGTCGATAAGTTGGACTCTTTCAAGCTTGTCTCTGATAATAAGGTATTTCTGCAGACTGTGTGACAATGTGTGTAAGACTGTAGCAATATGAATGGAACTAGATTAACATGGGATTTCGGAGAGTAGAGGAATAAATCGAACACTACTTGACATAAAAACTCCTCATGAAGTTTGGATATGCTCCAAACCTTTATTGAAGCATTTGAGAGTATTCGGATGCGCTGCATATGCTCATGTCTCAAAGGACAAAAGAAAGAAACTTGATGAAAATTCATTCAAAACTATCATTGTTGGCTATTATTTCTCTAACAAAATGTATCGACTATACAATATTGAAATCTGTAAAGTATTCGCTGATATGGATTGACCGTCCTTGAAGATCAATTTGTTGACATGAAGGGCAAGGACCAGATGTAGTCCACATAGTCTGCCCCGACCACTGATGCATATCGAAATACTATTTCAATTCTTTCAAGCAGTCAACCTGTACAGTCTGAGTCAGAGGAAGAACCTTTAACTCAAGAGCAGCCAACACAAAGTCAAATTTCACAACTAGAAGCTGAAACCAAAAGATCGACAAAGGTTCAAATTCAATCTCTTCGCTATACTAATGAGCTTGCTTCAAGTCTATCATATTCTGTATTTCCTGTCCCAATTGTTGGTGAAGACCCATGACATCTTTTGAATTACAAGGTACAATAGTTGAGGTAGTGGCCTAGCCCACTAGATCAACTACATTTTTCAAATGTACTTGAGGCTCTTCTTCTTCAAAATTATATTTCTCTTCATAGCCTTCAGAGAACTTTACGAAATGATATTGATTTACTAGAGAAGAATATTTTTTTGTTATGGGAACCAATATTAGTTACTCTAAAAATTTTGGTTAAGTAAAAATGCTATAGAACTCAAAGAAGATCATTTTACATTTCATATATAATAATCATTTTGGAAGCCTAGAGAATTTGGTTTCCCTTGGAAAAAAAATCCTATGAAGTGATATTTCTCCTTTATGTTGTATGTATAATATACTATTTGAGCATTTCTCTATAGAGTATTAGTCAAAGTAAGTTTTGAGATAGCAAAACTTCTATGTTTTAGAATTGTTTTAGAACCATGCATACACTCTTAATCTAGGAAACAAAATACGTAACTATATGACTTGGAGAAAAAGAGCATACACTTTAGCTTAAAATCTTATTTTCCTAAAGCTGTAAATTCTTGTTCACCGATGAATTACAAAAAAAGAATTAATTTTCTTATGTTCATAAAAGTCTCCAAATGTCATTTTGAATGTGTTCAAATATCTTAAAAAAAAAAAACGTTCCAAATTACGTACCTCCTTAAAGCCAAAATCTACTTGGGACTCAGGTAATCCTTACATAGATTGCCTTTGCAAAAGGTCGATTATACCTTACTTTCCTCTACTAAAGGACTAAAAACAAAATAATGAGCTCTTAAATGTTTCATAGTTCCAAAATCGATGCTACACTAAAGAAAAGACCAAGAAAAGAAGAGATTGACACTAATAGAAAGGAAGATAAACATCTATTCTTCTCTTTGCTCTTCGTTTATATCTCTTTTGCACATTGGAAAAGAAATACAATACAAAAGAAGAAGACAAAAGTAATGACAATTTGTTTTCACTTAGTTTGTTTGACTATAGAAGGTGATTAGTTTGTTATGTAAATAACTACTAATAACATAGTAGTTCATCAAGAATACACACCATGTTTCACAATTTTTGCCATTAATGCCCAAGAGGGGGCTAAATAAAATGTTACCAAAGTATTCATGAGATAGTCACGATGACTTGTAAACTAATGGCTTGGAAATTTGTTTTACATTGTATTTAGATTTTCAATTTTTATGATTTCAAGCAAATTGGTCCTTTTGGCTTTCTAGCTAAATTTGGACCCTTGGGGCTACCAAGGTCTACAATCTATCATTACTCATACTCATATCTAATCAAGCTTGTCTTCAACCTCATTTTATAGTGTTTTGACTTATCCAAGAACCTTAGGACACATCAAAGAGTACATACATCTGAAGCGATTAGAGTAACACCCTATGATCGAAGTTGAAAAGTAGCCTTAGTATTTATTGAAATTAGAATAAGACAAGAAAAGTCTAACGTGTTGTTAAATTTTGTGAACTTGTTTTAAATATTCATAGGTAGTACTGTTACACCTGCTAACATTTTGAGATGATTTCTCTTTTCTAAAAGTATATAGATAAACGTTATTGAATAAGGTTGCAAGGCAATTCAATCTTTTTGTTAAAAAGCTAGATAATGTCATATCTGGTACATGAAATCTATGGCACATGTAGAATTTATATTTTAATAATGTGTCGTCATAACCAAAAGAGAAGAATATATATCTAGATAGTGTGCCAACATAACCAAATGAGTAACTTTTCAAATCATGACATATAAAGTAGAAGTGATAAAAAAACATCAACTCATTGTCATCATATATAAAGCATATCCTTCTTAACTCATCAAAAACTGTGATGGACTTTTTCATCAAAAAATAAACATTAAATGTATTTGACAAACTCCGTCTTAAGCTACACATCTACTCTGACACACGTTGAAGTCTTATTATATATCTAACATTCTCTTATAAACTGTTAAAAAGTTATCAAATTAGAACAAAATGATTACAAGTGGATGAAACAAAGCTCTCTAAACACTTTATATAGTACAATCCCAAGGTATTCACTAAATTTAATGTGCATCTAAATTGACTCTAATCAAAAATTTGTAGACCAACTATTTTGAAGATGTCATTTGGGAATAACAACCTGCGGACATTTGTTGTTATTAGTTTTGTCTTATCTACTTTAATACTAGAGCTATTGGAATTCTTTACAATATCAGGTACTTGTTGCAATGATTAGTTGTAATAATTAGGATCAAACATTCTAATTTTTATATCAAATATAACCAATTTTTCAATGTAAAATGCATCAATCCAATTTATCATTTGCTACCAAAAGATTGACATTCATAGACAATTTTATAACCAAAAGCGTTATGTGAAGACCTATCAACACCCACAATGATCTAAGGTAATTTGTTATTGCACATAGATCTATCACCTAGATTGCATCCTACAATTTTCCTAGATTGATTCTAAGGCAAGAGCACAATTTCATGCATAATGAATCCACATTCAGTTGACACTCAAAGCAATCCAAGTAAATGAAAAAACTAAGTTCCCAACATGCTTTTAGAGAGAGAAAAATAGCCTACTCTCGAGTAGAGAGAGAAAGTGAGTGAGCCCTCCAGTAGAGAGAGAATCCATTGTGTTGCTTCACAAAAACTTGTATGTACAATAAGAGAGCTCTACCATATAGTAGTAGCATGAGATCTAGCATATGTAAATGCTCTTAAATGATTGGACCCCATTTATTGTCTTTCTACATCATGATTGGACCCCTAGATTTGCACCTCTCTGTGAAAGTACGGTACTTTTTAGACCATAAATGGATCTTAGAAGATCCACAAGAGTGATTATGTACTTGATTAACAATGCATCAAAAAACTAGTCATCAAATCTTGATCTAGATTAAAAATTAGACATACAAAATACATTGATAATAAAAAACAAAGATCATAGACACAAATCCGAGCCCACACGTGTGAAGAGCAGCCTATCGTATGGATTTTGAATAGTGTTTGAATTACTCAAAGTGATGATTTCATTGTGGGACTAACTCTGAGGAGTCAGCTGCTGATAAAAGGCATTCTTTGCTATTTGACCTTACGTATCATAAATCCTCTATTTACAATCGCTCAATTACATGTATATATATCAGCTAAAAAATCTTTTACTAACTTAACTTTACAATTACAAGATTGATAACAGCTGTTAAATTGATCAGTGGATCAATTCGTTGATGGAGCGTGAAGGCCTTTTTGGTCTGATAGCAAAAATCCATGTATTTCAGCAGACTAGAAATATGACACTCTCCTTGGCCTTTTGGCCATTGCCTTTACTTGAGAGCAACCTTCGAGATTTGTAAGACATCTTCGGCGTTTGGAAGACAACATCGGTATTTGTAGTACATTGCCTCCCCGTGTAAAAACACAGTGTTGGATTTTTTGCAATTTCGATTTTTTTGCCTATTGAAAACAACATGCAAATATGTGGTGTCAGGTTTTTCGCAATTTAGGGTTTTTGCCTTTTTCACCTTTTGAAAAAACTGCATGCAAATATGCACTTTCGAGTTTTTTGCAATTTTTGCTTGTGTAGAAGC
The DNA here is from genome assembly GCA_029204225.1 of Diphasiastrum complanatum. Taxonomy (NCBI): domain Eukaryota; kingdom Viridiplantae; phylum Streptophyta; class Lycopodiopsida; order Lycopodiales; family Lycopodiaceae; genus Diphasiastrum; species Diphasiastrum complanatum. Next base: position 19,411 of record MU834748.1, read on the forward strand.
CCGTGTAAATCTTGCAGTGTCACCTGTCAGAAAACTGCATGTAAAAATACAGCATCACATTCTTACGTCCTAATTGTTGCCTGTCAAAACTCCGCGGAAAAACACAGTTTGGATCTTTTGCGATTTAGGTTTTTGCTTGTTGAAAATTGCATGCAAATATGCAGTGTCGGATTTTTCACATTTTTCGGCTATAAAAAAATACGAGTAAAAACTCGACTGTAGCGACAACAAGACAGACTGTTTAAAATAGTTCATTTTCTGCAGGTGTAAAATTTAGAAAAAGAAGGAGGGCTGTTGGGATGAGCAGAATTTAGATTAAACTTCAACACTCCCCCTTAAGCTAAATGCTATGAATCTGATTTGCAATTGAGATTTAACATACCTACTAAAATAGAATGTTTATCTCTAGACAATGGCTTTGTCAAAATATCAACCAACATAATGTCTGTGTGACAATAACTTCGTACAACATTTTGACTATGAACTTTTGCTCTAAGAAAATGGAATTGAACTTCTATGTGCTTAGTTCTATTATGAGTTCGTGGGTTCAGAAAAAGAGCTATGCAGCTCTGATTGTCGCACTGGAGTATTGTTGGACTGATCTGTGAAAATTGTAGATCCTGCAGCAGCTTCCTTAGCCAGATTATTTCCTTCACTATTGATGTAGCTGCATTCCTTTGGCTTAGAGAGATTCATCAAAAAGTACATCTCTACGTACAACACTTTTTTGGTAATAGGATCAAATATCCTATAAGTTGTCTTACTTTCACTATAACCAACAAAGATGCCTTTAAAAAAAGTGGCATCTTCCTTTTTCCTTGTTTCTAAAAAAATATGTACATAACAAGTACATCCAAAAACTTTCAAATCACTAAGATTTGGCTTTTTTCTAAATAATACTTCATAAGGTGTAAGTCCTTTAATGGCACTATTAGTCATTCTATTACATAGAAAGTTTGCACATAAAATAGCTTCTCCCCAAAATGAAATAGGAAGGGATGCATCTAATCTCATAGCTTTAGCACACTCACATAGTGTCCTATTCTTTCCCTCAGCTACTCCATTTTGTTGTGGAGTATATGTGCAAGTAAACTCTCTTCTAATGCCATTAGTTTCACAAAACTCTTTATTGGAGATGTACTCCCCTCCATTATCACTTCTTAATACTTTCAAGCTAGTATTAAGTTGCTTTTCCACAAGAGTTTTGAACTATACAAAGGACTCAAAAACTTCGCTTTTCTTAGACAAGAGATAAACCCAAGAGTATCTTGACCTATCATCAATAAAAGTGACATGAATAAAAGCTCCACCATTTGATTCATGTGAAAATGAATGAATATCCGAGTGTATAAGGTCAAGAGGAGTGTTAGATCTTGTCAAAGATCTCTTGAAAGGTAGCTTATGAGATTTGGAAAGTCCACAAGCTTCACAAAGTTTGCCACACTTGGATATGGTTTTGGGAGATAAAATAATTCCTTTTAATGAATCCCATGCCTCTTTGGATGTGGTACAAGATGAGATTTCCTTCAAAAGTCATTACTTACATTCATCTTCATGCAATGTGTTAAAAATTCACAATTCTAGCTTGACTAGTTTTGGTCATATGACTTGTAAATAGTTAGATGGTCATGATGTGGCTTGTCACACGTGCCAAATATCATAGGATTCCATTCATAAGGATGTTCTCAAGTAGACCTAAGTGTTGGAACCTTTGGAATGAGTCCAAATTATGCTTAGATACAAGGGAGAAAAAATAGGAGCTATTTTTGGTAATTTTTGCATTGTTGAGGGATCTCCAAGATTCCAATCCTAACTTGGTAGGGATGAAAGATCCACCAAAATTAGCATTAGGGATAGGTTTAGGGCTACTCATACCTGCCCAAAACCGTGATGGATCATGTATATGTAGGTGATGATATCTCACCAAAATCAATCAAGCAATTTCATGTTTTTTCTCTCATAATGGTGCAATTGCTCTCTATGTTCATAATTGTTTGAGTACTTGTGATTACTAATGATTATAGGATTGAATGTAGGTCTGGTGTACAGTACTCAGACTGTGGGAGGCCGTACTTTCACACGTGTGAAGCCTTCTTCAAGGATTTGGGCCATTTAGTGAGGTTCAAGCATAGATTTTTTATGGATTTTGATGGTTCAACTTGTGCTAATCTTATGAAATCATAATCTATTGTTTCCCTCATCATTTCAAGTGTTTTAGAATCCTTATTTGCTGTAATTTTTACATGGTATCAGAGCCTAAAGGTTGAAATGAGCTAAATCCTTGGTTTTCATTCAATTTGATCACAATTTTTGATCTAAATCTTGTGTAGATTGGATCTTAGCATCTAGTATTGATTCTAGAACTCAAAGTGAGTCAAATACATTGGAGATTGGTGTTGTGTGACTTCATTTGCAGGTGTTTAGGTGTCTAAAACCAGAGGCAAAGTTGAATTCAATTCACATTACCAAGATAGCAAGTTTTGCTTGCTCCAAGCATTGATTTCTAAGCGAGGTTTGGAGGTGATTTCATAGAGGAGGCTTTCTAGCATTCAAGGAGAGGGAATATCAGAGTTTTGGGGACTCTTCAAGGCTGTTCTAAGGTGTAGTAGGCACCTCCTAAAGTGATTTAGGTTCAGTCCAACCATTGCTCGACTTATGCACCAAATTAGATCAATTTTTCATCAATTTTGATCATTTTTTGCTTGTGATTGGATAGTAGATTGTGTTGCATCCTCATCAAGTTCCATTTAGCTCTTTTACAAGTGATTTTGGAAGTATATTAGGTTTCTGAAATTCACTCTTGATCAGATCATTTGGAAGCTTTAATGTTCTTTATAGAAAGAGGGGCAATTCTACTAGTATTGTCTACTTCAATCAAGCAAGTGCATTGTTTCTAGTATTCTATGATTTGATTTTGTTAGAGATCATTCTTAGATCTTTATAGGAAGTCTATTACTGATCTTTTCAGGTCCCTAAGAAGTGGGATAAGGTAGACCTTCAATCAAATCAATAGAAGTAACCTTCATTTGTGTCAAGTCCTTGATTAGGAGACTAGATGGCATCTATAAATGCATATCTTTTGGATACTAATGAAAGGCTCAACAAAACTAACTATTCCATATGGAAAGTTAGAATGGAATCTATCATGATCATGCAAGATCTGATGGAAATTGTAAATGGTAAGGAGGGTGAACCTATTCATCCTCAAGAAAAAGCCAAATACATCAAGAGGTGCAATGTTGCACTACATTGCATAAAAATGAATGTTGCAAATGAACTCTTAAGAGAGGTAGGAGATTGCACTTCTGCTCAAGATGCTTGGGAGACTTTGCAAAAGGTCTATGAATCCAAGAACCAAACTAGAATGTTAGCTTTGAAGAATCAAATCTATAAAAACTATCAAAAGAAAGGAGAGAGTGCACATACTTTTGTCCTAAGAGTAAAGGAATTGAACAAAGAGCTAGCCTTTATAGGTGACCCTATCAAGGATGAAGAGCTTGTTCAACTCATATTGAATGGACTAAGCTTTGAATTTGACAATTTGGTTCAGGGATATGCAATTATGGGTAAGCTACCTATACTTGAAGAACTCCAAGGCACACTCATGGCCGAGGAATCAAGAAGGAGCCAAATGCAAGAGAGGATGGATAGGCTTTCCATCCAAGGTGGAGATGACCAAGCTCTCTTCACCAAAGGCAAAGGAAAGTCCAAAGGCAAAGGATCAACATTCAAGAAGTCTACAAAGCTTGAGGATCAAGAATGACCCCCAAAGGCATCTCCATCAACCACCAAAGTCAAGAAGGACAAATCAAAGGTGAAGTGCTACTATTGTAGCAAGATGGGGCATTATGCCTCGGAATGCTTCAAGAGGAAGCAAGATCAAAGCCAAGCCAACATGAGCAAAGAGGAGGAGGAGGAGAGTTCACATGAGGACTCTCTCATGATGTCCATATTTTCTTCAACAAGCTTCAAAGGAGAAGATCCTTGGTGGATTGACTCGGGTGCTAGTTCACACATGACTAGTAAAAGGGAGTTTTTCTCTTCTCTCTTATCTTATGATGGACCTATAAAGTCTATCTATACAGCAAATGATGAAGCTTGTAAGATTGAAGGAGTTGGTAGCATTCCCCTTTGCTTAGGATCTTCCAAAAAGATCAACATAGAAGGTGTTTTGTACATTCCTACAATAACAAAGAATCTACTAAGTGTTGGCCAAATGGTAGACAATGGTTTCAATGTTGACTTTGCTTCAAATGAATGTTTCATCAAGAAGAAGGGTAAGATAGTGGCTAAGGGCACTAGACTTGGCAAACTTTATAAGTTGGATGCATTTGTGGATACTAATGTTGTCATGTTGGCCGAGAAGAGCAAGATATCTAATTTTACTTTATGGCACAAAAGACTTGGACATGTCAACTCGGGTTCCATGGAGGCTACGATCAAGGAGGAGTATGCTTTAGGCCTACCAAGGTCTATTGGGAAGGAAGACAAGGTTTGTGAAGCTTGTGCCTTATCCAAGGCACATAAGATGGTGTTTCCTAACTCCATCACAAAGTCATCTCATCCTCTTGAACTCATACACTTGGATGTGCACATTGCTAGCACCAAATCTAATGGAGGTTCATCCATGTTTTTAACCTTCATTGATGACTACTCAAGATATTGTTGGGTGTTCTTACTTTCCTTCAAGTCTCAAGTATTTGATACTTTTGTAAAGTTCAAGTTGTTTGTGGAAAAGCATCATAATCATAGCATCAATATTCTTAGAAGTGACAATGGTGGAGAATTCATCATCGTTTTGATGGCTGATATTCAACAACGTTCTAGTTTCTCAGAGTCGAAAGATTCTCAAAAATTTGCGACAGATTCGCGATGGATTCTCGAAAGATTCTTGAATGATTCTCTGTTCATGACAGATTCGCTGTTCTCAAAAAATTTGCGACAATATTTTATTCGCGATAGTATCTTTGATAGTTTCTGCTTCGTGACAGTCTTCTTGATCTTTTAAGACAAATTCGTAAATATTTTGAGTTCGCGATAATTTTGAACTTCGAGCTTCAAGTTTGAACTAGAAATTGTTCGCGACAGTTTCATGACAATTATTTGTTCAAGTTTCGTGTTCAAGCTTCTCAATTTCACGAATTGTTCGAATTCGTGTCTCGCAAACTGTGTGAGGTGGCTCTCGAATCAAGAACTACTACTCGGAGTTGCAAATTTGATGAACAGCATAAATTTCTAGAAACATATGTTGCTGAGTTTCTTGTCATTCTCTCTTCTGCTACGCTGGAGCATTCTGTTTTATCTTCGACATAGTTTGAATCTGAAGGTTCGTTTCGATTTTGCTCTTTCTTGTTTCTGGAATTTTGATAACAGTCTACTGCTGCATGACCCCGTTTATGACAATGAATGCATTCAATCTTTGGACTTAGCCAACACTTGCCTTTGATTTTCTGCATCTGTTGATCTTCTTTTCACCAGAATTTTTTTGCTGCTCTCCAAATTGTCAATCATTTGTCTTTGGTTCGTCTAAACGATTTTTATTCTTCTTAGACGACTCCCTCTTAGACTTAAACTTCTTTGAAGATTTATTCTTTTGAGTGAAAAGAGCTTTTTCGGAATCACCATTGTCATCATAGTGTTCCTGTGCTTCTACTTCCTCTTTGACTCCATCTATCACTTTTTGAAGTGTCATTGTCGAATCTTTCGCCAGTAAAGTTTGAGTTGTATGGAATGACCTGGGTAGGGCACGAAGAAAATAGCTAAGCTGTTTTTCTTTTGAGATCACATTTTCGGTGCCGAAATTCTGCAAAGAAATAAACAAATCTTTTTATCTTTCGTACGAATGTGGTCAAGTCTTTGCCGCCCCATTGTAAGTAAATCAATTGGTCTTCCAAGAACATGACTTGATTTCGAGATCAAGTCTCATTCTTGGGTCGTAGTTCTTCCCATAATTCTTTCGCATCTGAAGTCGATAAAAGATCTAGCATTATATTGTCATTCACTAAAGAGAAACCTCTTCAAAACTACGCAACAATTGCATTTGAGAGGAATTGGGATGGTACAATCTCTCCTATTCATACAAACACGAAGAACAAACTTTCAACCTTTCAACTTGTTATGTTGGTGTTTGTCCATGCCAACCTACAATTGCTAAAGAGGCTAAAGTCAAGATTGAAAGGAAGTTTGCCTAATGATTGCTCCAACCACAATGATGATGATGATGATGATAAGGGAGAGCTTGTTGCTATACGAGAGCTTCCGAGAAAGTGCTAGAAAGATGTTCTTGGAAAATGGATGTCAGATGATAAAAATATGTAAAAGTGAAATCTACATTCTAGACAATAGTATTTCATTATTCATCCTACATCTCTAGAGAATAGATTGATTCTAACATTTGATCCTAGCATTTAAGTAGTCAACATAGAGTAACAAAAACTTGACATAATACATGAAACGTATTTTTGTTACATTTGAATTTTGTGCACATTTTATAATTTGAGTTATTGCTATGAACTTATAATTCAACTTTATAACATCGACGATGGATGGAAGTTGGAGACTAAGTTCACGGAACGATAGATTTGGTTAGCTTCTAGGGGCCTCTTGAGTCTTGTTAATAACTTGTTACTTCGCATGATTTGACAGTCTAAATACAAACTTGAGTCTCATTAGATGTCAGAACTTGCCACAACTTGAAATAATGCTCTTTTAGTACTTAGTATTTACAAATTACTATTTAGTATTCACATTTTCCAACAAGTTATTTGTAAGTCATTACTATAACACTTGAATCTTATTCTAGAGGCTAAGTCTAAGTCCTTAAAAGTTAAGACTTATTACTTTGGTCAACGCTCAAAACCCAAAAGTTTTGAGTGTACATGCACATGCTATGAAACAAGCCACATGACAAGTGGATTACTAGTTGAATTGGGATTTTTGAAGTCAACATAAACTAACTTGCTTGTTGCCATGATTCAAAGTCTAAAATTTACCCATTGCATTTCTTGTCAAATTGTAGATAACGCCGAGTAAAGTTGAAAATTTGACACCAAATTGGAGGGAGGAATCAAAGACCAAGAGGTGACACATTGTCCTTGGTGGTGTTAAGTCCCTTAAGAGTGTACCAAGAACTATGGTAAACTCTAGCACCCTTTCATTGAGATTCTGTAAATTTCAAAGTTATCCAGCTTGTGATTTTTTTATTTCATGAACAAACCTCAAGTGTGGTCGTTGAGTCCTACCTTCAAAGATGTTGGGTCCGCAGTAAGAGCCATTATGTTGTCAGCATATCATCAATGAGGCCATGATATGTTGAATACCGGCAACATTCTTCTCAGGAAAATTTGCTTACTATCATTTCAAAATTGCCAAAACTCATCAACACCTTGGCTTGTGCATTCTTTGAATTACCCAGGATATGGTATGGCATGTGATTAGATAGATGTTTGCAGAGACTTATATTCAAGAATACCAAAAATATAATCAAGATAAACAATATACAAAACACCATGTTGATAAAACTTGAGAACACGTCCAGAAACTGAGCTAGCATACATTATTTACAGCCAGCAAAGGCCACAAAAATACGTAAGAAGCACTGTATGTACGTTTTAAAATATCCAATAACTATGAAGCAATGTAGCTCTATTTTGATCATACCCATAACAACGAAACAACTTTGTTTATTTTCCATGGAAGATATAGAACCAGTAAAACATCCATGTACAAACTAAGTTTGACTAATCACGTGATTGGCTCCTGGCTGCAATAAAACTTATTCACAAAATCATGGGCAGAAGTCACATCAACAAGTATCAAGACGTGCAGCCTGATCACCTTTTATCTGTAAAATGTGACTTCAAGGTTTCCTCAGAAGCATGAAATTAAAGCCTTACAAAAAAGTGGCCTCTACCACAATATCTTTAAACAGGTTTGCAAAGAAACGAAGACCATCTGCTCCATCATCCCTGCATAGTAACCCTTCAATAGGAAACAGCCTGATAAGCATCAATATCTCTTTGTGAGATTGTAATGTATCCGATTCACAAATTCCATTTAAGAGATTGTAGGTAGCATTAGGTAATGCTTACAACAAAAAGTAAAGGCAGATAAAAAAGTCCGAATTGCATCTCAAATCAACAGCTATCGTAGATCTTCCACCAACGAAGAAGGTCATCGATATAAAATGGATCTTCAAAAGAAAGTTCAACCTAGATGGATCTACTGCCAAATGGAAGGCAAGATTCGTGGTGAAAGACTACAAACAAGTTCAAGGTATTGATTACAATGAGTTAAATTACAGTCTCTCAGGACTCTGTTTGCATATGCTGTTATCAACAATCTTGAAATCCATCATAAGAATATAAAATTCTAACTAGAAAATGTAGTACCAAAAAAATCGCAATTCAAACCTCCGTGAATCAAATCAAGCTTCATGTCCGAAATTCTTGTTTCCTTTTTGTTCAACATTCTGAGCCTTTTTGGCAAAATTTGAATGTTTGAATATTATTTGTGAAATAATTTAAATCATGTTGCATATTTACAATTTGAAGTTCGAAAAAAAAGATTTAAAGGACCTGAATCATGATTCAAATTCAGCCAGTTCAAATCGACTCGCGATTTTCATGGCAAACATTACACTTTTCATCTCATCAACAGCCAAGCATGCATTACTTCTTTTAAGAAAAGAATCCAGTTTCTCTTGGCCACGTGGATCCATTGCTAAACACAAAGTAAATGACAACTAGCAGGAACATGTCAAAAACACTAGTGAAACAAAAAAGAGTCAAAATTTACATACCATCACCATTGACCTTGAGTTGCAAAAAACAATTAAACAAGCATACATATAAATTACAAATCATGATCTTCCTAGAACAGTTATTTTGTGGAGCAACAAAACCATTGATCTACTTGATTGGTCTAAATAAGCACCTCTATTGTATGAAGAGATGAAGCATTGATATGGTTACTCCATCTTTAACTGAATCAAAATAGTTGGTAAGAAAGCAACCTTTTGTCAAAGACTCCACCAAAACACCTGATTTAGTATGATCTTATAGAAGGATTCAAAAAACTGCAATTACAAGAGCCTGCACTTTATACAAAACTTCCAACAAAAGAAGTTACCGTATAAGAGCTATCTGAAGCCTCATCCTGATGGAGAACAACAACGTAAGGCAAAGTAAAACAAAATTGAGAGAAACGCCTTCAAAACAACTAGGAGTTGGTAGGCACCTTGGTTTTCAGCAGTCAAAAGGTATTCCTTGGCAAGAGCTGGAGCCATGCCAAAAGCGCGGGCTGCATCACTTGCACTGATTCCTACCTTCAAAGCCTCAGGTGTTTTAATGAGGATAACAAGTTTTGCAAACACCTGTTACAGACAAGAAAATTGTGAGCGAAGTAAATGTAATCACAGGCTATCTTCATGCATGTGAGAGCATGTGACTTTTTTGATAAACGAGGTAGGCAAGTTATGCTGTATGCCATATGAAGCAAGCATATAGTTAACCAAAGGTTTCCAAGCAGTTCATAATCAACCAATTCTGAACCGATGAATCAGCCTCAAAATTGAAAGAATCTGTTCCATGTAGAATATTGTTCCAAATTTTATAAAACATATCATTTGCAGATAGAGATTAGCAATTGGTTTGGGTTTTAGAATAATTGCTATATTCACACAGGTTGAATCAACTTTCAATTTCAAATCAAAATTACCAATTATGAACAGGTACTTATAAAAATCATCAATCCATTATCCAAATATGCATTCATTATCTCACTACTCACACTGACTTCAAAATTCAAAATATGAAATGGTCAAAAATGTATATATGAAAGTAATAATCTCGGTTTGGTATATGAAATTTTACAATCTATAAACAATACGGTTTACTATGTAGCTCAGTCAAACAGCCATAACCAAGATTCTACAGTGTACTTAAATGGGCAACAAGGCAAATGAATTGCCTTGGCCACCTTTGGGACTTTCAAAAACATTTATGTCAACTCTTTCCAATTACAAGACCAATTCAAAGAAGTTGGGAAGGAAATGGAGCAAGAGGATGTGGTGAGCCTAGTACTCAATGGGTTGCCTAAATCTTTCCATTCCGGCGTACCTCCGTCATGACATGTGCTACCATGCCTACTTATGAGGAGTTGGCTGAGATCCTACTTCAAGAGGAATTTTTGAACGAGTCCTACAATCCAAAGAGGGGCAGCATGGCAAGTGAAGCGGCGCTATGGTTTCTCAATCTGACTGGAAAGACAAATCAAAGCAAACTCAGTGAAACGGGACAGCAAATCTCTTGTACCTTTTGTGGCAAAGACAACCACAAAGAAGGAAGGTGTTGGAAAAAAGAAGAAAGGGCCAGCAGAAAAGGCTAATCCTAAGTTAGAATCCCACAACCATTTTCTTCTAAAACTTGCTCGTATTGTGAAAAAATAGGTCATCTTGAGGTTGAGAGTAGAATCAAGCAAGCGTCTACTGCATTGAGAGCTAAAGTAAGAATATTAAATCTTCCGACAAGGCTGCCCAATCTTCATCATACATTGATCGTAGTGATGATAAGGATAAGCAAGCCCTTTGTGCTGAGGCAAAAAGTGGAGAAAATGATTCATTTTGCTATGTGGCTCGGGTGATCTAGTTGGTCTACTGCACCCTTCGTTTGTGTTCTTGGAGCTCTAGCTTGATTAAGAAACTTGGGGTCATCTTATTGGTATCAGATCCCATTAATTGAGTCGTGAAGCGGTGAAGTGTGAGCCGAATTGCTTGGAGTCAAGAAGTGGACAATCGGTTGGTTTTGAAGCAATTGGTTGTCATTCAAGTAGGTGCATCACATTTGGTTTGGATGAATCAACTTATCAAACTGTTTTGTGATTGTACTTCGATTCGATTCTGCTTTGTTGACTTGGTGGTGAAAAGCAATTTCTCCAAACTATTGTTGGTGTTGGCTGGATTTCGATTTGGCAAAATTTTGTTTCGGCCGGTTGTTTGCATGCGGTTCGTTTCTTCGTTTCTAACTGGGAATCGATGGAATCGATTGTTGGGAGCGGTTGAGATCGTGAACTGCTGTAAATCGACTTAAGCGTCATGAATATAAGTAAAATCAATAAATGGTTGAGTTTACGGATTTTGCATGGCATGCATAGGTGGATTAAACCTCTTATTGACTGTAGGCAATATGGAACTAAGAACTGAGTTTTGGAAACTCAGTGCTTGATGGTTGAATCAAAATCTGGAGCTAAATACTAGACAGTAGAATTGAAATGACACACCAAGATAAGTTCCCATGCTTGCTGACTGTGAAAACAGTAAGATTACGGATTTAGGAATCTGTAAACTAATCCCTTCTGTCACACATGTTTGGGTGAATCAGTAATGAAAAAACCAAACTAAGGGACACCGGGGAAGGTGATCACTGATGGTTGAAGAGGCACAGATAGCACGTAGGCTTGGCCTTAATTATCCTGATTAAACATTTAGGGGTAACAATTAGACATTACTTCCAACAAACTTATCGTCGAAATAGGTCACCAACCAAGGCATGGGAAGGCAAAACGCCCAAAGAGGTGCATAGTGGTCACAAAACTTGCACATTTGAAAGTGTTTGCATGCAATGTACACACATGTATCGAATGAAAAGAGAAAAAAGTTGAATACTAACTCTGAGAAGTTGATAAAGGAGAAAGCATATAGATTGTACAACCTACAAATTAGAAAGACCATTATCAGTTGAGATGCCTTTTTTGATGAAAAGAGTAGATCTGAAGTGTTGCAAAAAGGAAAAGCCAATCCAATTGACATGGTGATGAAAACCATCAATTGGAGAACCAAGTCCAAGCCTAACCTATGATGAAAAAGCTCAAGAACAATCACCACCAAAACCTCAAATCACACTCTCTCTAGTACATTCTTTTCTCTCTTCCTATAGATCCTTGTTTTTGTTGTGGTGGATGCTAAAAAACTGATGCGCGCCGTGATTACAATTGAAGTGGGTTCAATCCTCAAAGTACACTAATCACTTCCTTTCACCAACGAATGATTTCAGCAATATGCCATTACTGATATTACTTTCACAACACTTTGCAGCTAGTCTTGAACCATTCAAGATAGGATGCAGATGTTAGTTCTAGAACCATCAATTACAGACTGCAAGTTTTGGAAATGTCAGGTCCACAACATAGGCCCAAAAACCTATTTACCTACAATTTTCGGACACACAGGTGGTTATTACTATCCTTGTACTACTTGGGAGGACTGAAATAACATATAAGCAGTTACCAACACTACATAATTCAAACTTCAAGCACTGTTTCTAACGCTAGTAGCCACAATTGTTGAACGCAGTGGTATGTGCTTGTACAGGAAAGTAGTTCATTTTGCTTAATTTTTGGTTATTACTGCTATAACGCAGCCAGTTCCTAGGAAAATTAGCAAGGACATGAAAACATAAAAAGCTGCTCCACTTTTCTATTAATCAAAAAAACCCAACAAGTGATTATGGAGTCATGATATATGGGGCCTATTGAGAACATTATGAATTAAGGCAAAGAGACAATGAAGGCAGCTATGACAAATTGACAAATGAACTTCCTACTTTTACAAGCTTGATACACACTGCTAGGGGCCTGTCCATAAACTTCTATTTGTCAACAATGGCTTGGCGATTTCTGTTAAACTATCAAGTTTGCATCACCTCACCCACACTCTACATGAACTACAAAAGAAAAAAGATCTTGTGAACACGGCACTATGAACTGGCGTAAAGGTTTTGTGTTCCGAAGAGGAAAATTTCACTAACAAAATCACAATCACACTGCCTAGTCAATTTGTATCATCTGCAGTTTGTGAGCAAGCAACTCCAAGTTAACCTATAAGAGTGACAGAAGGTGCCACACCTGACCATCAGAATCCTCCTTGGACTGAATCACCAAAACTCCACTGTCAAACTTACGCATCCTGAATGGGCTGTTATTTAGAAAAAGGTCCTTTAGTTCAAGCACACCTGGAGATAGGCATCAAGCTAAAAGGTTTCCATTGATTGATTTAATGGTTCAAATATTCAAGAATGCATACATTCCCTGAAAGCGGAATGTTGCTTATGCTTCAAACCACATATAACATGCTACTTTCTATAAACTTGCTTGGGGCTTAAATCCCAGTTCCAAAATTCTCAGGAAAATCCAATCAGTATCTTTGCACAATTGAGTCAAAAAGATAAACAGGAGATCAGCTTACACATCAAGTTTCTCCCATATTGAACAGGCCTGCAGCAAATCCTCAGGAGAAATAAGCTCTGTCAATTGCCAATGTATAAAAGAATAACTCATTTATTTCCGAATACCAAAAGAAACCCAGCTTAAAAGATAAAATGAAGCAGGGCAGTACTGAGTCAAGCTTTCACTTCACCTTGTTCTTCAATATGAGGTTACTCAAAATGCATCAATCGATATGAGATTAATATTTCAAAGTCTGTCTCCTTAAAATAAAGCTCTGATCAATTTCATGTTGATCTTACCATGCAAAACAATGGGGGGGGTTTACCTGTACCCCTCGCTCGATTGAACAAACAATACGCATCAACCATTGCAAGCATTCCACCAGACCTTTGCAAAGGTACTTTCACAAAGTCTGCAAGCTGCAAAAAGTGAAACCAAGAAAAGTTATATAAATTTATTGCTAGCAATTACTAACTGAGGTTGATACAGGAAAAAGATAGATTTAAACATTTAGTGAAATCATCCTCGCAAGTGCTTCATAACCAGAATTTATGTTTCAACTTCCTTCATGAACTACTCCACAAAAAAACTTGACATCAGGATATAATTATTAATGTACTACATAGTTGGCATCAATCATGGCATATGTTATTGCTTTAAACCCGTGAGCCCAAGTTTTAAGCCTCACCCATGAGAAAAGATTTGACTCTTTGGGATTTCAAATTGCATGATGAAGTTTGAAATTTCAACCTTTTCAAAATCAGGCTTTTCAGAATGGGAAGAATTGGCTTTTCAGAAACTTCCAGCTCAGGTCTAACTGGAAAGAATCAGAGAATCCAAATTGGGGTTTTAGAAATATAATATTTCTTACAGAAATTGATAGATCGGGCACTCTAAAGTTTACAGTCAACCTCTAATTTACAGTCAATTTCAGTCAGCTGAAATGAGATCTCATGTAATTTTGCAGGATATACGTATTGATATTTTATGAATTGACCTAAACCCAAAATCCGATTCAAATCGGATAAAGAGGTTAAATTTGCAATTGTGCTTCGAATATTAATCAATTGGAGAATAGGCGAACTATGCTCACCAGGTAGCATCTGTGTTATGGGATGCATGTGTTCATGGCATGGACAAGCTCAGAAATGGCTGAGGTCTCAGACTCCAGGGTAGCTCTTGCAGAGCTAATGGTTGGATTGAGGAGGTATTAGCAATCTATTTGTTATAACTTATATTAAATCGTGTATGTAGGATCATGATCATGGCGCACATGCCCAAAACCTTGAAAGAGAGATCGTTCTTCAAGAAGCACTTCCAAGAGAATCGTGGACTATGGACAAGGTCCAGAGCTGATATGTTATGTGAGGTCATCCTCACAAACAAGGATCGTTAGTATGGGATGCGTTGTCAGGCTCACAGATGGTTGAGGTCTTAGAATAGCTCTTGGGAAGCAGACAACGATGGGGGCTGTCATGTGCCAATCATAGCATCTTAACATCATAATCATTCACAAGCATCAAATAGCATGGTGAAAGCAAGAAATCAAGAAACAAGATAAAATTAGAGAAACCTTCACCAAATTAGCTTAAAATCATCACCAAATGTAGCTAAACTCAAGCACAAACATGTCATTCAAAGAATCAAGCCTTAGCTAGACTATGACATTAATTCTCATGTGATGTGGGCACATGAACCAAATACATCAACAAAACTCTCAAAGAGAAGCTTCAAAAACACATAGAAAGTTCAAACCTGAGGAATGAAAAATAGCCTCCAAATTAACACAACCTCCTCTATTTCTATGGTCCTTTGTGCCTCGAATACGAGTTTGGGGCCTTACTAGTCTAATTTGAACCTTATAACCATTAATATTTAATGAGTCACCACTATTCACAATATAGTGCAGTTGTTTAAACCTTCTTATTAATTATTCAAGTTAACTAGTCTTATTTTAACTTAGAACCATGGCTGTATTTAGCAATACTTATCGAGCACATGGCTAATTACATGCGGAACATGACACTCTTCCCCCCTATTTAAGCATTTTTTTCCTCAAAAATGAAGACTATGTGATTCTTCGTCGGGTGTCATGCTTCGTGAGTTCTTTGGCAGTTTCCAATATCAGGTCACCTCTCATATAAGAATGATCCTCCCAGGTATTATCTTTAGATGGTATGCCATTTGGTTTTACCAATGCACCAACTAGTTTCCAGGCATTGACGAACAGAATGTTTTGGGCCATATTTTTATAAATTTATCTTGGTGTTCTTTGATGATAGTTCTTGGCATGGTCAAAGAATCTTGTTGGAGGATAATGTGCTTGGAAACACAACTTTAAACTTGTCCAACACTCGTTGTAACTTCGAGTTCATCGGTTTTGCATCAACTTCTTTGAATTTGCTGTCATCCATCTTAACTTTCAAAAGGAGCAGATGGACAGACCCAGTTTGTTGTGCACCAACGTTGGAAGAACATTTTCTCCTAGAAAAAACTTTTGTGCACAACGGCTTGAATTGTATCGAATTATAAACCGTCAATTGTGCTTATGGATTTATCTTTTTTCTTTCCACCAAACATAAGCTGGACCTTTGATATGAAGCAAAGCATTACCGATTTTAACTTTGTCTGGCCTCGGAAATAATTGGAAGTATTTATCTGAGTTATGTAACCATTCTTCCACATCAGCGGTATCTATATTACCATTGAAGTTCAGCATGTGATTTTATCCTTGAAATCACTGCCGTCATTTTGGGCCCTTGGTCTTTTCTGCACGCGGTTCATAACATTTGTGACCAGTGAAATTCATAGCATTTCAATACTGTCATGGCTGCCTAATGTAGAATTCCAGTCCTTGTAATACCGACTGATGTGGATCTTGAATAGCATCAAGCTTAAAATTGGTTCCAAGCGGCCGTTGTGAAAAATCATTTGGTGTTGATAAAACATTACTACAAGTCTATTGATCATACATATATAGGTTGCCAATCAGTTATCCCTTGGTTCAATACAGGCTGCATCCCCTTGTTGTTTTTTAGCATTGTTATCACTTCTGGATCATTATTATAAATGACTTTACCACAATTCTCAAATGTCGAAGGACTAGTATTGGTACTGCAAAAATGAGGATTGGCATTTACAGATAGCAAACGATTATTATCGATTTATCGAGATTAAAACTGGCATTTAGTTTTTGTGAAATATTACTAAACGCAGAACTAAAGCTCGACATCATCAATAACATCGTGTCTTGGAACTGTCACAATGTTCGTACATTTTGTTTGGTACTTTGCTGTATAGAAAACTTTGTTTAGATTAGTGGCAATATCCTGTATGGTAGATAAGCCATTGTCCGAAATCTATTTTTCTTCCGTTCCAATATTCACCTAATTGGTAGTAAGCTCTCGTCGCTCAACGTCAGGCTTATCGAACTGATCAGTTTTGCTTTTGATTACATCGAAGTCCGAGCTCAAACGTCAAAAATATATATGAAAGTCCAAAACTTGATTAAGGAAATTGGAAATTGAGTGAAAAGGGGCTTTAAGGAAAATTTATTAAATGAAAGATTTGCAAGTAAAAGAAAAGAACCATAAAAAATTTAGAAATTGATGATAAAATTTTAACGACTATTGTTTCAATGCATTGGTGTGCTCGCGAAAGAAGAAAGAACCGTTAAAGAAATTTGAAAAATGTTGGCAATAAGGTTATTTTCTTGGAACATTGGAGTGCCCATAAAAATAATGTATAGTATGTTGTGAAACTGTCACCAAGTGTGCTGCAGACCTCTGGGTTGTCGGTGTCATCTCTGTTGTCATGTAGCCGTGGGCTGTGGCCTATGGGCTGGCTGTCTCTCTAGGCGTCTACATTGTCTCTGCCGTCTATGCATGGAGGCATCTGGGATCTCAACCTCCCCATCAGAGTCACTACACAAAATAATCTCCTGTCTCTGTCTCCGACGAGAAAAGCACTCCCTGATGCTCAGCTGTATCAAGGGGTGGTGGGGATGTCTCTGTCTAGTCTCACCATCCTCAAGTCCTATTGGCACGAGGCGACCCTTTGTTGTGGACCCCCATCAGTGTGCACAACTGCCGCGTGTCGTTGGTCATGCATGACCCCCATGGTCAGAGATGACCCCACCTAGACTATGTATATAGAAGTGGATCCCCATGAGCTTGTTATTCATTCTCTCCTGGAGAATGAGGAGTTCTATTGGTGGTCAAGTCAGGATGATAATCTAGGCCTCAGGATGTAGGTAGGCGAGGATCAAGGTAAGGTATGGTGGTATGGGACACCATGGCTTATCGGAGATCCGAGTTGCTTGATGGTGAGAGGTGGCAGCACCTCCATAGATGGGAGGTAACATAGCGTTCGTCACCTGATTTTGTCCTAGCAATGACCGGATCGATGATGGGGTTTATAACATATGGCCTCTTCTACCATGTCTGGGGAGAAAAGATGGGAGAAATTTCTTCCAAAAGGATCTCGAAGAGGAACTAAAGAGAAGTTCTATCATCTTTTTGTTTTGGCGAATCTCATATGCAATTTTCTTCTTTCGAGTGGTTCTACGGTATACATGAGTTAGGTGGAAGCGTGCGTAGATCAAATTCTGGTGAAGGAGGATGCATTCGTGGTCATACCATGGGTTATGTGCTCGATGATGGCGATGGAAAAGCAAGGGATGTAGTGGTATGGGACAAGAAAAAGAGACTGGTCCGCTAAAGTATGCCCATATGGAAAGAGTCAAAAGTTCCGATAGGGCTTCCCTGTACAAAGGCCTGTTTTGGGGGGTATAGTGATATATGGTCTTCACGATGGATGAAGGGCAGGAGAGATGGTGATCCTATGAAATAGTCAACAGCACTATGTCCTCCACTATGTGGGAAACAATCATAATCGCCTGAGCAGGCCATTATAAACGGCCAATCCATGAGCTCACCCAATTGAAGCATATGCTCTCCGTATGCGGTAATTGGACCCTCTGCATCTGCTGATCGTCCGGGCAAGATCGTCCCAGTCTATGGCATATCATCCCCTGCCCTCTGGAACTCCATCTGCCGGGACCCAGTCTGGGCATTGAAGTCTTCGGCGACAAGAATATAACCCCGTTCCTCATATCTGAAAATATCTGAAGAGATGTCCATGTAGGGTGACTCCTCATCTGAAGTGAAAACTTATGTATCCGATGGAAAATAACAAATGGCAATACAAAGGTCTCGATCCAGGCTCATCAAACCACGGTCCACCCTAATCGAGCCCGCTCATCAGAATGTACCAACTCAACCCAAGGGTGAAGGGAATCTCTGACCAAGCATGCCGCTCCACCTGAACCTCAATCTATAAATGCTCTCGTCCCCCTCCGATGCACAGAGTACAACAAAAACTCTCAATGGCCAGGAGTCCCCTCTCAGGACTCTCATGTGTCTCTGTGCCTGAAATCCCCTATTGTAGCTGAAGAATGGATACCATTGCAGTTCCATAGACTCAACTGCAATGCTCTACGAGGAGCCCCTGGATCCAGGAGGTCCTCCCTATTTCTCATGATTTGGGGGATCAATGTACCATCCCGATATATTACCCTCTTCCCCAAAGCTTTTCCCTCACTGAATGTGCCTTCTTCCGATCTGCCACCTGCATAGGGCTGAGATCATCATCCGTGAAAATGGATGTACCTCTAAGCTTGGCTCGTAGTCTAAGGGCTGCCCTCTGTTCTTCCAAATTAATAAAGTGGACAATGAGTGTGGCTAGGTCCTTCTTGATTCTCCATGCTCGCTCCAAACCTTTGGAATCGTGGGAAAGAACACTTGAGAGAAAATCAGTTGCTTCGGACATTGGATCATTGCCGAACCCTAATATTCATAGATTTCTATTCTCGCATTTTTTCCTCGGATATGGTGGCTGAGATAACACTATTGAAGGTGGGTGTACCTGCTTTACCATCTTCCTTGAAGACGGAAGCCCACGTTTTTTGTTTCTACTTTGTGTTTCTCAATCTTGTCTTCCAACTCCTGAATTTTTGCAATGGTAGAGATGGCCGGTGCTTCTTGTCTATTCATTGCCTTTTCCAAGAAAGTAATACGGTCGAGCAAGGCTCCTCTTTCAGCATTCATAGAGTGAATAGGGGATCGCCTTCTAGGAGGCATGGAGGCAGGTGGCAGGGCTGCTGTGTGTGTGTGTGTGTGTGTGTGTGTGTGAGAGAGAGAGAGAGAGAGAGAACTTCAAAATGAAAAGTTTGAAAATAAAATTTGCAACAGAAACAAAACATCATAATGAAAAGTTGAAGGTGTTCTTTCCCAAACTTTGAACCAAAAAATTAACCGAAACTAAAAATCAACCTTTCATCACAAAAACTTGCATAACTTTGTCAAATCTTCACCAAATTGGCTCAAAATGGACTCAGATTCAAGCTAAGATAGAGATCACTGATCTATATAGTCGAAAAATTAGGCCAAAAGTGCAGCCAAAATGGGGAAAAAACATAACGAGAACAATACTTTACTACATTTGAAGTAGTTTCACAAAGTGCCATAACTTTGTCATGAAAGCTCCAAATCAGAAAACTCAATACCTCCCAGAAGCTAAGAGGAAGGGCTACTACTAAAACAAGAAATCACACAAGAAACAAAAATAAGTCAAAGTAAGCAATCTGGAAATTTTAAAAATCAAGAAAACTAGAAAACTAGTGAATAGAAACTCTGACGCACTTCAAGAAAATCACCAAATCTGATGAAAAAGAGATCTAAAGCTCTAATACCAAAATTGTCCTGTGCCAATCATAGCGTCTTACATCAAATTAGCATGGTGAAACCAGGAAATCAAAAAACAAGATAAACTTAAGAAAACCTTCACCAAATTAGCTTAAAATCATCACCAAATGAAGCTAAACTCAAGCACAAAAATGTCATTTAAAAAAATCCTTAAACTAGATATGACATTAACTCTTATGTGATTGTGGGCACATGAACCAAATATAACAACAAAGCTCTCAAAGAGAAGCTTCAAAAACACGTAGAAAATTCAAATTAGTGGAATGCAGAATAGCCTCCAAATAAGCACGACCTCCTCTATTTATAGTGGTCCTTTGTGCCTCTAACATGAGTTTGGGGCCTTATTCTACTTTGGGCCTTACAACCATTATTATTATGAGTCCTGCCATTCACAAATATAGTCTTGTTGTTCAAGCCTTTAAATTATTCAAGTTAACTAATCCTATTCTAACTTAGCACCATGGCTGTATTTAGCAATACTTGTTGAGCACATGGGCTAATTACATGCAGGACATGACAGGTGATGAGTCTAGTAGCAAACAGCTTGTTGCAATTGCAGACATCTGATCAAGCTGGTTCATGGAGATGGCACACAGGCACAAAAAAGTGCGAAAACTAGGCGAGCTTCGTATCTTAGCTTTCAGGTTGTTTCAGGTGGTATTAGAGCCAGCTTGTTGGCCTTAAGTGTACGGCAATGGTTCAGTTCATAGCAAATTTGCTGCCTTGTATGGTGTTGTTCATGAAAATTTATTGCATGACATTTTTTCATGAAAGGTAGAAGCCTAAGATTAAGCTACTTGTGTGTAGGATCGACAAATGGTTCCATGAAGGTGGTGAATTGCTGGAACTATGCTTGTATTACGTTCATAGAGGCTAGATTGCATTCAAGAATTCCTAACATGCGAGTACAACAGATGATACTTCCAATGTGACCTTCACCTTATCACATCGCATGCTGGATTAAACAAGGTGAAGAAGTTAAAAGGCACAAATTTGCCCTCAACAAGTAATACTTTGGTAAACCATGTTGCTTGAGATCCTAACATTTGGTCTTCCACGCATTGTATCATATGTCCGCAATGAGCAGCAGCATTTTTTTTGGAAATCAATTGCTTGTTTGTGACCTGCAGCCAGAGTTGATCAGTTTTCAGAGCTACTCCATCACTTGAATCCACTTCTTATTGGTCGAGCATGCTTGAAGTGGTGAGCTGAGATGATTTCTATGGATAAGTTATTTCAAGTTCTTGCAGATTCTCAGAAAGTGTCTGCCATTATCTTGTTAGGATCCTGCAACAAAGAACGTCTAGGTGGGCCATAGTTTCTATGCATGCAATGCGCAAGATGTCTGTTTTCAACAACCAAAGGCCTTCGAGGCATGAAAGACCAATTGTTGACTCAACTGAAAAGGCATGACAGAGAAATTTTATAAGATATCACTATTTTCTTGATGTGGCAGTTCATCCAAATTTGCTGATCATTCCAACAGGGTTGAGGCTGACTTTCTTATCGCAAATAGTGTCTAACCTGTTTTTCAACACTCCAAAATCCTTGCAGCTAAAAGGTCTTAAACCTGCAGTTCAGTAGTCACTTGTTGCTTGCAACGGCTTTTGATTTAAAGTTTGTTGTGGACAGGCTCTTGCCTTCAAAATTTAAGACAGATTTGTTGTGGATGGGCTGGAAGCCCAATTGTGTGCTGTGGGTAGATTGAAATCCATGAATAGCACGACTGTATTGTTTATTGAGCTCTTTATCTGAGTACAGCATGTTGTAGCTAGAATTGATCCTACTGAAAATTTTTCCAGGCCTTCCATTTCCAGTCGGCAGTTCGATTAATGCACAATAGGAGCGGAACCATATGTGCTCGTTCTGGAATGAAATGGAACACATTCCAGAACGGAACTCCAGAATGCGTTCCGTTCTGAAACAGTCCCTAAAATTCTTTTGTTTAGTACATACTATGTTTTTTTGGTTGTCTTTTCTATAAAACTGCAGATCAAGACAAGTCCTTTATGTGATCATGTTGTTATTGACACGCATACAATACAAATGTGATCCTCCATAGCTGCTTCATCATGCGTGTGAAAAATCTAATCTCTGTGGAAGTGACACTGATCTTACAGAAAAGGTAGTGCGTTTGATTGTGAAAGTGAGGCTGGTACAAATTGTGTCAAAATGATGAAAGTGAAAAAATGTCAATTTTTGCACCCAATCCTAAACATACGTACAACCCCAAAACCTCAGAATGGGTTTCTGACCGTGGAACTAATCACTCATATGTCACCTGCATCCAACAGTCAAATCTTATCAAGAAAATGTCATGTCAGGGCCCAGTGTCATTCAAAAATGTCATTCATTGAGGCCCGTAATAATGTCATAACAATGTAACAAACATCAAGGACCCACAGTGCAATGGATCTCATCAATCGAACTATTAGTTAGAATTGAGGAGTTTGAGGTGCCAGAACGCTACTACTAATATGTCATTATTAGTAAATTAGTGCAAATGGAGGACTTAAACCTCAATGAACTAAAATGACAACCTAGCACAACTAATAATAAATAAACAACAAACAGCTAGTATTATAGTAGCAGTCAGGTAATAATGAGCTAGAAAATCATTTGTCAAGACTTTTGAAACTAACCCAAATTTCTCCTAGAATGATGGACTTACCAAAATTGAATCTTTTCCTAAGTCGACGGTCAAAGAACAGACAGCTTCATTAAACTACGGCATAGAGATGGCTTTCTTCTTCCTACCAACATTTCTAGCATAATACAATATCAGCAAATCAAGGTTTTAAACAAATCAATAGAAAACTCATATTACTAATAATTTTCACACCTTGAGAAAGACCGATGCAGGCCGCTAGCACAGCTCAAAGAGAAGCACCTGTCTTGACAGCTGTTGATGATATAGTGCGCCAGCAGATTCCTTTGTTACAGGAGACGTAATACCCACACTCAACAACCAGTCCTGCATCTCTTGCTTTGACCCAGGTTCCTCTTCATCAACCATAGACTGCCCACCAGAGCCTCCCAAGAGCTTTGACCGTATTTTTTCAGCAAGCACCACCATATCTTTAGCCTTTGCCTGGATATTCCAGGACACATTGACCAATTAAATCAAATTGTGCACATGACCAGAATATAGTCGTAGCACAAAGCAAGCACTTTATTGGACTAATAATTCACAGCCCAGGATAACAACCAAGCACAGTCAAGGGCCAACAATATATTATGCCCCTGCTTTAAAAAGCTTTATCATCAAAACAATCAACAAGTACAAAAAAGTTAACAAAAAAACTTCTAATCCGGAATTATTGAGCACTTGAATTTTACAACTTCAGCCACAAGCACTGTGTTCAGCAGCAGCAACAAATCCGAAGGAGCGGAACTTTTCTACTAGGGGTGAGAGAGAGAGAGAGAGAGAGAGAGAGAGAGAGAGAGAGAGAGAGAGAGAGCTTTATACCATATACGATGCATAAGACCAGAAGACTCCAATGTACATGTGTAATTGGTGAGAGAGAAAAAGTCCTCAACAGAAGAACAGATTACCTCATGGCATAAACTAAGTAGAATAAAACTCTCAGGAATTGTTTGGTGTGGTCAAGTCATACTCAAAGTCAATAAATGTCTGCTGCAGTCTTTGGGTTTAATCAAAGACATAAAGTCAATACGGGCATGTGATAAAAGGAGTGGTTGACAGCTAGTCCTATTACTAGGACTGTCCTCTACACTATCTAGTACGTTTTTGTGAATTAAGAAAAGACTACCATGTGAAATTCTAGTGTTCAAGGGTGCTTTGCACATCGTCGCTCCTGTAGTATTTGCGATATTTTTGCTTCTAGTTTATATCTCCCTTGTCAACTAACTCAGTATCATGTCTTGCTCGCAGCAGCAAAGAGAAGTATGAAATGATGTGTCCCTGAGAAAGTAAGTATAAAGTGATGTGTTCCTGAGTAAGTAAATTTGCCTCAATAGCCTAACTATGTAGGCCCACCACCAATACACTAGGCTGTGTCCTTATTCGTTCTATGGGAGTTCCCCGATCCTCAGAGCCTAGATACTAAACCCAATGACAATCTTACAATCATTTCATCATATATCAAGGAATAACATTTTCATCAATGTATTTTGCTCAATAGAATATATCATTGTATTATAACTAGAGATAACATTGCGAAATTACTTGAAAGGTAAAGGATACAACTAGAGACATTTAATATTCAAGTTTCATCTTCATTCCTCGAGTTCATCATGGAGAGCTATGATAGCCTACGCAGTTATAGTTCTTCGTTAACTAAATGATTTTACACACTGGCTCTCTCTATGAGGGATCTTGTTGTGCTTCTACATTATCCTACAATGGCCAGTAGTGATTTATGGCAGCATAGATCATATGGGAGTCTGCTTTGCCTCTCCTACATCATGAGTACCAATAGCAATAAAGTTAGAGAGGGCGAAAGACTAGGCGACAAAGGACTTCTTGAACATGAACCACATTGTAAAGTATGATTGATATAGCATGAAGAAAGCTGATGTTAGAAAGTTGAATTTGAGATCGTCGAGAATATCTTACAAGTCTTCAAGCTCTCACAAACTCTATGGAAGACAATGAAAGAATCAAGGGGTCCTAAGCGGACAACGAAAAAGCATCACTCCACAAATAATGGAAAATATGGCCCTTAACAACTTGGGAAGGTCAAAAATGGCCACCCTGAATGAAGCTAGTCTCCAATGGCTACATGGAGAAAACTTCCCAATAATCGTTCTATGAGATATTGATAACACATTTTAAATTTCCAATTGCATATTACATACTGCAATCAAAGCTATATGAAATTTGTTATATGGATATATGTTCTATATTGAAATTTGTTATCAATATTCTTTAGAAATTTGCAAATTTTGACGACATGTACAATGACATGGGGTGATGACGTGGCATATTCATCGATATGCGTGTTCAAAATCTCGATATGCATTTGTTGTATTGAAAACATTTTCATATTTTGGTAATTGTGCCTTCAATGTGTTTGGAATCTTGACTATCGACTAAGTGTCACAAGAGGAATAAGATTTCAAAAGAAACTTCAACTCCGAAGATGACTTAGGGATGATCATCTTAGGTCAAGGAACTAGGTTCAAACTGGGAATGACCCGCCAA
>MU834749.1:0-44562 GCA_029204225.1 Diphasiastrum complanatum
AAAAACCCAGCTGAATCATTCTAAACTTTAGGCCTTAATGAAACAATTTTTGACAAAACAACCATTACTCTCTCTCTCGTCTCTCTCTTCTCTCTCTCTCTCTCTCTCTCTCTCTCTCTCTCTCTCTCTCTCTCTCTCTCTCTCTCCGACATGACGAGCAGGCCCGCTACATATGGACTTGCATCGTGGGTCAGGATATTGGTCTGGATAGCAATCTTTTTATTGCAGCGTGTTACTTTCCACCGGAGTCCTCGTTTTTTGCAGAGGGTATTGGATCTCCATATTAGGACCTTTCACCAGATATTATTAGATTCTCAGAGCGGGGGCATATTCTCCTCACAGGGGATTTTAACGCCCGGACATCTTCGAGACAGGCAGAGTTCTTCGACCTCACTGACCAGCTGCGTGTTCATGCCCTTGATAGTGATATGCTTGGAGTTACCAGGACCTCTGCGGATAGCTTGGGACCTACTACTCCATATGGTGAGCACTTACTACAGTTTGGAGAGGCACACGAGCTAGCCATTTATAATGGCTTACCTTGCTGGCCACAGTCAGACAGTTATACATGCCACCCTCATAGTGGAGGACATAGTGTCGTTGACTATCTCATGGGGTCACCATCCTTTATACCCGCAATCTCTGACTTCCACGTCTCTCCCACCACCCTTTTTGATCTCTCATTTCTCTCCTTCGATATTGGCCACCTTCCACCCACTCATTCTTTTACACCATCCACTCTCACCCGCGCACCCACATACATATTTGATCTCACTTACATGCTTTTGTACCGTCAGTCCTTGGCTTCACTTTTACATTCCTTTCCTCATGATAGTCCAATCGACACCCAGGCTACTTTCCTCACCACCTCTCTCCACACGGCTGCATCACTAACCCTCCCCACAAAACCCCATCCCAAAAAGACTCGCCGCACACCTTGACCATTGCACCCTCCATGGTACGATACCGAGTGTCGTTCCCTTCATCAATCAGTAACCTATTCACGTATCCACGACATTTGCTTCGATCTTCCAGACGCTCCTACCATCGTGTTCTCCGTCGTAAGAAGCGTTCTTATGACGATTCTGAAGGGAAACGTCTTATTGACCTTCTTTTCAGTTCTTCTTCGGGCGCTTTTTGGCGTGCTCGCTCTCCACCACCTCTCCTGGAAGACCTTCGCATTTGGACCGATTATGCTACCAGCCTGTATACCGTCCCTACCGACTCGCCGATCTCTATATCTCCATGACCATTCAAGTTCTCCTTCTTCACCTCTGACATGGTACTTGCAGCCATTAAGAAGATGAAGTCCCACAAGGCTAGCTTGAATCTGATTTCTTTCCCATGCCTCTGACTTACTTGCCCCCACCATAGCCATCCTTCTTAATTCCGCAGTTCTTTCAGGTTTCCCATCATCCTGGTGCACTAACGTTATCCACCCCATCCAGAAGAATGGTGACCCCATGATTCCGATAACTACTTGGACATGTCCTGGCGAAACTATATGGTACTATCCTACAGTTGGTTGTGAGCACAAAGGCGGAGACTAGGAGATTACATGCCATGGGTCAGGCAGGTTTTTGAGCCCACTACTCTACTGCAGACCACATCTTCACATTGCGGGCACTTATTGAGGAAGCTAAGCACAGGAGAGAGAGGGTTTACAGTTGTTTTGTGGACT
The DNA here is from genome assembly GCA_029204225.1 of Diphasiastrum complanatum. Taxonomy (NCBI): domain Eukaryota; kingdom Viridiplantae; phylum Streptophyta; class Lycopodiopsida; order Lycopodiales; family Lycopodiaceae; genus Diphasiastrum; species Diphasiastrum complanatum. The sequence continues at coordinate 1,682 of MU834749.1, forward strand.
TCAGGAAAGCCTTTGATTCCGTTCCTCGCTCATTGCTCATCCAGAGACTCCGAGACCTTGGCTTCTCCACCGAGATCGTTCTTGTTGTAATGGCACTTTATGAGCGTGTCATGGGATGTTTCCGGCATAGCAGTGGCATATCCGATCACATTTGGAGCACTATTGGGGTGAAGCAGGGTTGTTCCCTCTCGCCAGTCCTCTTTGGCTTGTACATTGATGAGTTGGAGCGAGTCATTACACAGTGTGGCGGTGCTGGTTGCCAGCTTGGGGACATCTTGATTGCTATCCTCCTTTATGCCGATGATGTGGTATTGGTCTCACCGACCAGAGAGGGTCTCCAGCGATAGTTGGACTGCCTACATGAGTTTTGTACCTTGGGCCTAGGGGTGAACATTGGGAAGACCAAGGTTATGGTCTTCAACACTTCACGAGCATTCATGCAGCGACAGGAGCTTACTTTGGGTGGACAGGTTTTAGAGGTGGTCCCTTCCTACACATACCTGGGGATCCTTTTCTCAGGTCCTATGTTTAGCATGAGACAGGCCGCCTCCCTTCGACTGGGGAAGGGGCATGCCTCCCTTGTTCAGCTAGAGCGATTTTGTTTCCGGAAGTCCATCCAGGATGCCCGCAGTAAGTGTCGCCTTTTTGATACCATTGTCACCCCTACGGCTATATGTGGCAGAGACATGGTGTACAAGTCTCCCCTCCTCATATTGGGCCAGTCTTTCCTGATTACAGACCACCATGCTAGCCCGACTGATTCAAGCGAAACCTTCTGTTCCAAATGAGATTCTCTTGGCTGAGTTTGCAGTTCCACCTTTACAGGTTCAGCTCATCACTTATATACAGAGGATACATGCATTACCAGAGATAGACAGACGATACACACAGGTTGCACTACTCTCTTCACAACATCTTCATGGTCAGGGCTACAGGTTATCATGGTTCTCTCAGGCATCTCACCTCCTACTTGATTCATTTGGTATCTCCATCACAGAGCTACCCTCAGGCACCCACTTGTATATCAAACGATTCCTCTATCGCACATACCTAGAGCGGACTTGGCATAATCAGTTAGGGGTTAAGCCAGCTTTCTACCAGACCCATTTCTTGGAGCTGGATACATCAAGGGCCCCGGTTATGCCACGCTACTTGGATTCGAGACTATCACATTGCCTCAGATTTACACTTGGACAGCTTAGGGTGTCTTCTCATCAGCTAGCTATTGAGACTGGGAGATTTCATGGTTTTCCCAGAGAGGAGCGTATTTGCCAGTTATGCTCTCTAGGTGAGGTGGAGTCTCTGGGCCCTGTATATTACGAGATCAGAGGGCGGTATCACTGCCTGCTACGAGACATGTCTACCACTCTAAGCTCTCTCGTGGCCTATGAGGACCCACGATGTGTCGCTCTGATACGTGAGATGTTCATACTACAGAGAGGTTTATACGGGACACCACATCATTCTACCTCACAGCCATTGATCACTTCATTCTTTACTAGGCGGAGATCATGTGATCTAGTGCCGGAGGAGGATTACGACGACGACGAGGATGATAGCTGCTCACATGCTCATAGAGACCGGAGACAATGTACTCCCCACCATCACGTTACTACTTGGATCACCAGACATCATACACAGAGGCGTGCCATTGCTACACATGCTCATGCTCATGCCCACAGACGACGCCAGCAGGCTCCAGCGCTTTCTCATGTTGTGGCTCGCATTACATCTTTTTATAGTATCAATACAGCAACAGCAGCAGCACGGGCTTCGCAGTCTTGACATCTTGACATAGATACATATGATCAGTATGCATACACACTGCATACGTGTCTATTTTAGTTTGTACTAGATGTTTTTCTTTATTTCATATTGGAGACGTTTTATACGCTCCCATGGTTACCACACACTTGACATGTACTTTTTAGTCTTATATGCCTTTTGGCATGGAAAAGACATTAATAAAGCTTTCTTTCTTTCTTTCTTTCTCTCTCTCTCTCTCTCTCTCTCTCTCTCTCTCTCTCTCTCTCTCTCTCTCTCCAACCATAAATCATAAACCATAAAACCGAAGTTACTGAACTAAAACCACAAAGAACAATACTGAATCACGACAATGTTGTGAATAGGATCATCATAATATATAATATCGGGCCACATGGCACCAAAAAGGGGTATAATGATGTTCCATGAACGTAATGAAAACTATACAACTAAGGCTCATCAAAGTCATGGTAGGATAAATCATCCGAATCTGTGCCTGACTATAGGTCCCAAGGGTCCGTAGATGAATCAGAACTAGAGAGAACCATATGCCGTGGTGTGGCCCTGGCTCTGCTACGTGCTCTGCCTCTCTGCTGCATGCTCTGGCTCTGGACCCCCCCCCCCCCTCGCCCCCCTCCCCCTGCCTCTACCTCTGCCTCTGCCTCTACCTCTGCCTCTCTTTCCTCCTCTGGCCCCCATCTGGCTGCCCCCAGCCCTGTGTCTACTCCGTTGTGCTTGTGTGTCAGGTGGCTGTGACCCTACGCCCTAGGATGGCCCTACCCACTATGATGATGCCTGGTCGACGGCTGCTTGTGATGCTCCACTCCTATCTACAAAAAGAGTACTCAGCCCCCCCCTTCCCAGAACCTCTAGGTCTCCCCCTAGGCCTACGTGCAGGAATGGCTGGCTCCTCCTCTGTCTCCGCATTAGGGTCCACCAACAGGTCAGCCAGGTCATCCCCCTGTGACTCCGCCCCCATCTTCTCGTCCTCCTCCGTATCCCCCTCAACCCACTCCTCCTCCTCCACATAGTCTGCCCCGAGCATCTCTCCACCCTCCGAGCCCTCATCATCTCCCTCCTCAGCCCTCTCCCTCTACCTCTCTGTCCTCCTCTGCCACCGTAAAGCCAGTGCATCAGCCTGTGCATGTCTGTAGAACTCTCTATGGATCTCATCATCCATCTCCTCCTGTGTGGGTGGTGCCCGAGGAGCAGCAGCTACCGAATCCACGAAGCAAGTGTCAGGGTTCACCTGCAACCAAAAACAACACATTGTTGTCAGGCAGGTATTGTGCAACTCACTGCATATTTTGAAAGCAAATCAATTCATCAAAGCATAGCAAGAAAAAAGGGGTGATGATGTGACTCACCTCGAGCATTTGACCCTCTCCTCGTGTGCGCCTCAGCATACGGCCGTTGGTGTTCACAAACACCAACCGCCTGCACTGCTCGATGGATAACCTGTTCCTCTTTTGCGTGTGATACAAGGCCCAGGTGCTCCAATTCCGCTCGCAAGCTCCTGTTGAACAGTCCTGTGCAAGGACTCTCTCAGCCAATCGCCTCAGGTCACCTGTGCTGCGCCCGTGGATGCACCACCATGTAACGGGCCTGAGCTGATCCTCCCTCCGCCGACTCTGCACTCCATCGAAAGGAAACTGGAAGCGCTCAAATGCGAGCAGCTGGCTTGCAATGTTGGCCAGAATTGAACCTGTTGGCAGAAGAAAAGACATGGCACATGTAAGACCCCTCGAATTTACACACTACCAATGAGTACAATACTGCAATAACATTGCTACCAACCGATTTCTCACACGTACCTGGTCCGGGCCATATGCGCTCCATGTACTCCACCCATCCCCGATGCAGCTCCGGATCGTCTCTCTCTCGGGTAGAGCGCCACAAGGGGTGCAACATGTGGGCTACGACGTGGATGGGTCGGTGGAAGTAGTCCCATCTGGCCTCCCAGATACGTGAGATCTCGTGCCTCTTGCAGCAGACAAATTACAACAATCACTAAACCATAGCATAAAAGAAACGCATCAGACTTGAGTGAGAAACAACAAACTAGACACTGAAGAGTCATACCTGTGCTCGTCCAAGGCTGACAACAAAATCCCCTCGCCGATGCGGTCCATGAACTCGTAAATGAGACCGAGGGTGCACCCCTCATGGTATACCAGGCGCAGCACTCTGAAATTGGGTAGAAGGATCCCAGTAATCTCCTCAGCAGCTCTCCAGAACTCATCACCGTACACAGTGGACTGGAAAAATGCCGAATGTGGGAGGTTGTAAATTCTCCGAAGGCCTCGCTGGAAACCATCCGCTGCAATGCATCCTTCACCACCACCAATCGCTCTAGCACCAAGAAGTAAAACGCAAAGCGTGTGGGTGTGGGCTTCTTCAGGTTTAGAGTGGAGAAGGTGCGGAACAGGGCCAACACACACCTCTTCCTGGTGACAAAAGTGGCTGTAGAAGTGATCTGCAACACAGACATCCAGTAAAAAAGTTTAGACAGTAGTTGAGATGTGGTTAGTAGCATCGAAGGAAGAAAGCATAGCAAATAGAACAAACTATACCTCTCTGATCCATGGAAGCGCACACAGGCTATGGATGAGCAAGTCTATGCAATGTGCAGCACAGGGTGTCCACACAATGTTGGGGTGCTCCCTCATCATAATCTCGCCCATCTGCTAGCAGTTGGAGACGTTGTCGGTGACAACCTGAACCACGTGCTCAACCTCGATGTCAACAATAACATCTCTAATGACCTCCCATATGAAATCAGCTGTGATGGCATCACCACCTTGAGTGGCATTCACGCCACGTAGGAATACTGTGCCAAGCGGGCAAGAAACCAAGACATTGATGACGGATCGCCGACGAATGTTGGTCCATCCATCACTCAATATCGTGCATCCATACCTGCGGCAAAACACCCATTAGCTACATGCAAAAATTGCACCACCAGTAAATTCTAAACACATGCAAAGAGATAATAAAGACAAGGTACTTACTCCTGCCAAGTTGAGCGAATGGAACTCAGCTCCCGCGTGATGGTTTCTTCCTCCTGACGAAGCAACCTGCCTCGCAGTGCCTCTCGCTTGGGAGGTGTCCATATAGCATCCACGGTCGCCATCTGTGCACAGAACTCCCTGAACATCCAAGTGTCAGCAACAGCAAAAGGAATGCCGCACTCGTAAAAGAACTGGCCACACAGTCGAGTGCACCGGGCCTGCTGCTCTCTTTGCCACCCGCATCGATCAAGGGTCTGCTGCCTGGGCCTAACCCCTCTCTGCTGTATATATGGTGCTCGTGGTCTAGCATGCCCAACAGATGGTTGATCTGTGGGTGTGTCACTCTCTTTGGCAGCAGCTGCCGAAGCATGTGGTGCATCTGCTGTCGAGGAGGGACGAGAAGCACCCGCTGCCGCTGAACCAACATGCTCATCTGATGGTCATCAAGTGCCAAAAAAGAACATGAGATTAGGGCGTGGGATAGAATAATTTCAGTATGCTCGATAACAGGCGACTGACGTTAGCGTGAGAGTCCGTGCAGGCGTAAAGGAGTGAAGTGTGGGCCTAAACCGCGCCCCTAGCAGATGTTTGCACGATGGTCCACGCCTAAACCCTAAAACGAATGGAATTAGGGCATGAAAATTGAAATTTGTGATACGGACGTAGACGGGTGGAACGGAGGTCACAGGTGTCTGTGCAGGCATGTGGAAATGCATTCTAGGCTGAGACATCACCTCAATCGGTTTCCAACAAGTCATTTTGTGAAAATGGCAAAAATACACAAGCATTTGGAATGGGTCTTCAAATCTCGCTAGGCATGTTGTAACGGCTGAAACTGATGTCGTAGGAATCACCGTGAGCATGAAGAAAGGTGGTCTAGAGCCAAACTACGCTAGATTTGGCTGCCTACAGCTCAATGTCAACACTTGCAAAAATCAAGCCTACACTTACCAAATATTGAAAATTGGTCGTTTCGCTCTCCACGAAGCTCAGACCCCCCCGGCACCATGCACACCACCTCTGTATTGCCTAGTAGATGCCTACCGACTATTCACTTGCGAAGATCGGACGCCCACAGCTTACAGAAAAAAAATTTGCCGCCTCCACTGCTGGCGCGGTCTCTGTCCGCGAGGAGGCGGCCGGAAATCAATAAACACGTTTTTTTTTTTGGACGATTAGCACGATTCTTTGCAGCTAATCGTGATTTGCAAATTTGCAATTCGCGAATCGCGAATCCAGCGAATCGCGATTTGCTGCATCTATGGTTCTAGATTAGATCTTGATTTTACACTTAGAAATTCAATGAGGGTCTTTACCCAAAATAGATAGCAATTATAGCAATCAGTTGTCTGCTTTTAGCTTTTGTTTTATGCTTTTAGCTTTCACAAGAACTAGAGAAAGTATATAAGAAGGCTGGTGCCCCACCTCCAATCATTCCATTGTAGAGGGCTCTTCTATGAATCTAAGTTCTCTTCGGTCTCTTGTTGTGATCTTGATTTGTGAGTGTGAGTGTTAATATGATCAGTTAACTCCTATGTAGAATTTGAGCATCAAATTTCGACAGGTACACCTCAGGCCTATGTATGACATAGTGGATTCAGCCAGGCTCATTCAATTGCTCTTAAAATGGAGGTAGGTGCTACAATCAATCATCACATTACTAAGGTCAAGGATCTTATGGACCGACTTGCTTCTGTAAGGGACACAATAAGTGATAGGAGTATTGTTTCTATAGTCTTCGATAGCTTATTATTTAACTATCAACATTTTGGCATGTTCCTTTTAGCTATGCAGAAATTCCCAACCTTGGGGAGCTGTCTTCTATTACCAGGGGAGATGAGAAGGAAGAATCTTTTTGACAGGGAAGATAACTTAGAGCATGCATTTGCTTTCAAGAAGAAGTAAAACTTTCAAAAGAAAGGCAAAGGAAAAGGCAAGAACTCAAAGCAAAACTTGGAACAGCAGGTGTATAAGTCATAGATTGGAAAGGAAGCAAGCACCAATCCCTCATTCACACCCAAGAGAAAAGACAACTACAACTACTATGGGTAAAAGATTTCAATTGCTTAGGATTTGAAGTCTGCAGACCCGATCACTAGAATATTTGAATCAATTCTGGTTTACAATGAACTTGTGTAATCGGTCAGGTCTAGAAGATTTGAATAGTTGAGGGGTCTAGCTAGATTGCTTATATCAAAAGATTTGTGTCAATTGGGAACTACAAATGCAAGTTAGTTCATGGATTCATAGCGTACAGAACGTCCTAATTTTGAACATCGTTCCACATGTGTTTAGGAGGAAACTAGGAATGTGCCCCACGTTTTGTAGGAAGCAAACATTTTCTGGTTTGGTTTTTGATTGTTTTTTTCAATAGGTTAGGAAAATGATTTAATCCATTCCACATTCTTTACCGAGATACTCCTTTCCCTATCAGCATTTGAACATTTTCATGAACTTATCAACAACTACAAATAACAAAGATGGATATTGGAAGGAATATCGTGACAGAGGGAGGGGAACATCGATTGAGGTAGCCCGCAGCGTCCACTAAGTGGACAATCAAATGATGTTGAGCTGCAAATGCAAAAATATATCTCACACTAGAATGTTTGATAACTGGGGAAAAGGTTTCAGAATAATCTATGCCATATTTTTGTGTAAAGCCTTTTGCCACCAATCGAGCTTTGTATCGATTGATCTTGCCATCTGGTCCAAACTTGTATCGAAATATTTATTTGCATTTAATTGTCTTCCTTCCCTTTGGTAGAGGTTTGAGATCCCATACCTTTCTTCGATGCATGGAATCTATCTTGTCTTCCATGGCTTGCAACCATTTGTCCTTTTCCTTTCCTTCTATAGCTTCCATATAGGATTCAGGTTCTCCTGCAAAACAACATACTTCCACAAGATAGTCATGTTGATTCTCTCTCATGGGCTCCTTACCAAGCCTTGAGGATCTTCTAAGTAGCTCGTCAGGTATATCTCCATGCTGAATTCTCCTTGGTCTTGATGAGCTTCCCGGATCTTGCATGTCATCAAACTGCATATGGTTCTGCACCTGGCTCTAGCACTTGAGAAACAATTGGCTCATAAAAATTGAATCTCGTTCGATCTATGTCATCTAGAAATTTGTCTTCTTCAACTTTTCTACATTCCAAGGTGATATTTTTTGAAGGGAAATAGACTCGGTGGTAAGAAGAGCTATTTACATACCCAATAAATATACCTACTTTGGAATGTTGATCCAGCTTTGTTCTTTTGTCAAACACATGTGCTAAGCATCCAAAAACTTTTGCATGAGCAATATTTGGCTTCCTCCCCCACCATAGTTCATATGGAGATTTTGGATATGAAGAAGTTTTCAAGACTCGATTAAAGAGGTAATTGGCTGCTCGAAATTGCATCGGCCCAATATCTTTTGGGAAGATGTGCATGTGCAATCATGCACTTGGCTGCCTCCACCAAAGTCCTATTTCGTCTTTCGGATACTCCATTGTGTTGGGGAGTATAGGCTGTAGTAACCTGATGTGTAATGCCCTTTTGTCTGCAATAGTCTAGAATTTCATTATAAATGTACTCTTTTGCTCCATCACACCTTAAAAGGATGAGTTTTTGTTTAGCAATTAAGATGTCCCCAAGTCTGCAACCAGCACCACCACACTGTGTAATGACTGTCTCCAACTCATTAATATACAAGCCAAAGAGGACTAGTGAAAGGGAGCAACCCTGCTTCACCCCAATAGTGCTCCCAATGTGATCGGATATGCCACTACTATGCCAAAAACATCCTAGGACACGCTCATAAAGTGCCATCACGGCAAGAATGGTGTCGGTGGAAAAGCCGAGGTCTCGGAGTCTCTGGAGGAGCAATGAGTGAGGAACATAATCAAAGGCTTGCTTGAAGTCCACAAAACAACAGTAAACCCTCTCTCTCCTATGCTTAGCCTGCTCAATCAAGGCCCGTAATGTGAAGATGTGATCTGTAGTAGAGTAATGGGCCCGAAAACCTGCCTGACCCATAGCATGTAGTCTCCTAGTCTTCGCTTCTGTGCTCACAACAAACTGAAGTATAGTACCATATAGCTTCGCCAGGATGGTGCGGTAGTTACTCGGAATCATGGGGTCACCATTCTTATGGATAGGGTGGATAATGTTAGTGCACAAGGATGATGGGAAACCAGAAACAACTGTGGAATTAAGAAGGGTGGCTATGGTGGGAGCGAGTAAGGCAGATGCATGGGAAAGAAGTTCAGACTCAAGGTCTTCAATATCTCTGGCCTTGTGGGACTTCATCTTCCAAACCATGAGTGTGACAATAGGAATGAAGGGTAGTCAATGTTTTGCCGCAAGCCTTCCCTGGTCGGGGAGATTAGGATGTCATCATTTGCATATAATAAAATGGATATCAAGATGTCTCTAAGCCTACATCCCTGACTACAAAGTTGATCGATGACTGTATGAAGTTCATCAACGTAGAGATTGAAGAGCGTGGGTGAAAGTGAACATCCCTGCTTCACCCGAACCGTATTATAGATCTGTTTAGATATACTATTTGAGGTACAGAGGTATACAGTTCATCAACGTAGAGATTGATGGGTGAAAGTGACCATCTCTCTTCACCCGAACCGTATTATAGATCTGTTTAGATATACTATTCAAGGAACAAAGTATCCAATGACCCGCTCATAGAGTGGCATGACTGCTAGTATAATGTTTTGTGAAAAGTGAAGATCTTATAGCCTCTTGATAAGCGTGTGTCGAGGGACAGAGCCAAAGGCACGTCCGAAATCTACACAGCAGTATCAAACTCGCTCTCTCCTGAACTTGACCTCCTCAGTGAGTGACCTATCAATTGTTTGAAACATTGCTGACCTGTTTTTAGGTGCTTTTATAAGGTTTTGACCAACCCATATGTATATTTAGGGGTTGGGAGGTTTCCTACACACTCCCAAACCAAACACTTGGTTTTAGGCATCTCAAATTAAATAGGGGAAAAATGGAAAGACTGAGGTACGAAAATTGCAAATAGTGGCTGTTTTCTGCAGCTGTCCACTACCCAAATTCAAGGACAAGATTGGGTATGTTAATAGCTTGATCTGGGCACCCTAGAGCCTAGAAGACTGCTGCAAAGTCTTGCATCATTCCAAGAAATAGCAAGAAAGTTCTCTTGACTCATTCAAAGAGGCCTGCAGCACGCAAATTTTTTGTCCACCTACTTGTAGCAAGCAATAGTGTCAATAAAACGGCCTCTTGATGTCGCTCAATGGCTTTAGCACATCCTAAAACCTTCACCTGCAAAAAATCTCAGCAAAACAAGGAGACAGGAGAGAGGTTCACGAATTGCAGTATTTCTACAATCTTGTGACAGAAGTCATTATCATCCATAAAGATAAGTGCACCTTTGAGTTTAATCCTTAATTTGAGGGCTTTCCTTCTGCAATCTTGTGACACAAGTCTGATTACCAACGTGGATCGATCTCTCTTCATCCTCTAAGCTTTATCCAGCCCAACATTATTGATCCTGAGAGTGGTCTCTAGGAAATGGTTGGCCTCTTGTGTCTCATCTTGTGTGTCAAATGCTTCTTCAACACTTATGTTAAGGGCCTTGTCATAATCTCTATTCTGCCAGTGTAGTCGAGATCATTTTTGCCATTGGAGGTGTGGTTTTTTCAGATGTTTTCCTAGCCATGGAGGCTCAAGCTTTGGTTTCCCCTTCATGTCGTTTCAATCAATGCTCTAGGGCTTGGATTTGGTCGGAGGTTTCCTTTACAAGGCATTGTTGGTTTAATCACTTCAAGGATGCCTATTCTTCTCATAGATGCTTGATTTCCAATGTATGTGCGTTGTCCCATGTCTTAGTTCTTGGAGTTCTTTCTCCCTAGCCTGATTTTAGCCAAGAGGTCTTGTATTTGCTGTTGGATTGGTTCCATCATGAGGCTGATCTTGATGATTATGAAAGTAGTAGTAGGGGAGTAGATTTCACTTGTCTTTTCCATGGGTGACTTTTCTTGTGTTCTGGTTATGTTGTAAAGAGAGCTTGAGAGAGAGCTCTCAAGGTCCGATTTAGGGGCCCATGAGTCTACACGAACAAGCTCTCCGTTGTCTTTGAATTATTTGTTCATGCTTCCAAGAGAAAAGTGTTTGCCTCCAAAGCATTGTTGGACATCCTCAACTGAGGGGCTTCCTCGGCCTAGTTTGCAAGATGTCCCCAAGATGAAATCCACCCCTCCTTATTGCTAGAGAGTGAAGGTATACCTGAGCAATGGATCAGGATGGTAGCAATGGGTTACATCTGAGCGATGGATCAGGTGGGCAGCAACAGGTTTGACCAGCATCGCCTCCAGCAATGATTCGTTTTGGCTCTTTGCTTAAAAAATGGACATGGTCTTGGTAGTGATGGATGGGGATGGTTGGCAGCATTGGGAAAGTGTATTCATGTTTAAAGGGCAGCCAATGCTTGCTAGGACAATGAGCTGAGAGAGAGAGAGAGAGAGAGAGAGAGAGAGAGAGAGAGAGAGAGAGAGAGAGAGAGAGAGAGAGAGTACTTGTATTACCATTCATGCACTTAATTAAAGAAAAGCATCATGGTGCAAAAATTAGAAATCATAAATAACAAATGTGTGAAAGTAACAATCCATCATTTTTTGCAGTCAAGGAAAAGCGATATATAAAAAAAATCAATACACATATGAATAGCACCATCAGGAATGCAATCTCTCAAATATAGTAGGTATAGTACTATGCTGATTAGTTCAGTAAGACCTAGAGCTAGCGTGTACATTGATGAGACTCTTGATCAGAAAAACTATTCAAGGTAAAGGAAACCTTTCTTTTGTGTCTTTTGGTCTCGAAATCCTTGGAAACGTTTAGACACCATATTCATTAGAATACGGCATATTCTGGTAGTCATGGTAAAGATCAATACATAGTATGAATCAGCAGAAGTTAAAAAAGGAAATTGTATGTCATAGAAGTAGGAAAGTACTTAAACCTTTGCTAGTATGGGTGGTGAAGCAACCACCTTCTTTTTTAACCCTAGTGACAGGCCACTGTTGGAAGAAATAGTGCCAAGTTCCGGTAGAAGGTCACCATGATCTCCACATTGTCATGTGTGTCTACATGATCTAAAAGGAGAATGCAATCATCCAGGCTCCATGAGGTCCTTGAGGCAACAAGCCAGCACCACATACATTTGAGAAAGTCTCTTCAAAATGAGTGGAGAAAGAGGACTACAACTCAATAGTGAAGAATTACACATGGAAATTGGCGGAACCACAAAAAGAAAAGAAGCAGATTGGAACCAAGTGCATCTACAAAGTAAAGTATAATGCCGATGGAAGTGCTGACAATCACAAAGCAAGGTTGGTTGTGAGAAGGTATGTACAAAAAGGAATTGACTTTGGAGAAACATTTGTTGACATGGCTAAAATTATTAGTATTACTATCATGTTGGCACTTAGTACACATACGGTTGGCACATAGCAAAAACAGATACCAAATTGGCATGCTTAAATGGATATTCAGAAAAGATGTTCCACTGCAATTATGATATTATCATGGCACAATAAAGCTGTGCAGTAAAGCATAATGTGCATGTTCCTATAAGTTGCACTTTTTTGAACAAGTTCGGACTTGTTCTTAAGGTGTTAAGTTGACATTCTGAATGTCACATGTTGAGAATGAAATTGAGTATTATTTGAACTTGAATATCTGCTAAGTTGGAAAATTTGAAGCCCTCATGTAAATGAATCTGGTATCAAGGTTCAAATACAGCTTTTATTGCCAAGCATACACTGCTCCAATGCAACAAGAATGGACCCATTGAATGTGGGTGGCTGGCAATTCTGATTATCATGATTGCCTAACTTAGAGATGATGCTTTGCTCCTTCTTAGACGTGTCTATGGACATAACATTGTTAGTTGCATTTTATAGCCATAAACTTCACTGGCGATTTTGTGTATGCTTTGCAGGTATGACTTAAGGAGCACAGCTGCAGAAAGAAAAGAAAAGAAATTGAGCAAAAGGTTTCTTCTACAAATTCGGTTTCCACTAGTAGTCTTGTATCTCAGCCATTTTACTAGCTTATGGACATTCTTCTAGTTAAAGTTATCTTTCTATGTGATTTTTCCTAGTAATAAAATAAACCATGTTTTTGAGTGCAGGGAAGAATATGAGAATCTTAGGAACAAATGTCAATCTGTTCGGTTACTATTGTCGGATGAGCGCGGAGATAGGGGAAACCTTGAGGAACCTTTGGAATTTGAAAAGCCCACATTAAAAGAAAGTCAGTCACCTGACAATGCAGTTTTGGTTGACAGTTCTGAAGATGCTCCATTAGAAGATTCACAAGAGATTGACAAGCGATCCGAATCATGTGATGGAAAAGGGAGCCAGGATAATAGTGATGGTATTTCTGCAGTAGAACAGAAAACAGAAGATGTGAGTGGCGTAATTAATTCTTGGCAACTGGAGAGTGGCTCACCGGCGCTTGAAAATTTTACAACCTGGCAAAGGATTATACGATTGGATGCAGTCCGTATGAATGCAGAATGGGTTCCATATTCACCAACACAAGCAAACGTGAGTGCCGAAGAAGCATTCAAGCTGGCAAGGGCTGCAAGTTTAGAAGATGATGAGCATCTAGAACCCTGCAGACAGCATCATGCTGCTAGATTAGTAGAAATTTTAGAGGCATATTCAATTTATGATCCAGAAACAGGTTATTGTCAGGGAATGAGTGACTTGTTATCACCATTTGTTGCACTTATGGATGAAGATTTTGAGGCATTTTGGTGTTTCACCTATTTCATGAGAACTGCCCGTCATAATTTTCGTACAGATGAAGTGGGTATTCGCAAGCAGCTTGACAAAGTGTCAGAAATACTAAAAATTGCAGATTCACCACTTTATAATCATCTGGTAAAAATCAATTCTGAGGATTGCACATTTGTTTATAGGATGGTGGTTGTGCTTCTTCGCCGAGAGCTTTCATTTGAGCAGACTCTGTGCTTGTGGGAAGTTATTTGGGCAGATTGGGCAGCTTTGAAGATGGGTTTTGGTGTGGGGAAGAAGCCTAAAAGGAGTAGAAAGAAAAGAGCTCCTCCTTCGAATGATCTGCTGCTCTTTACCATAGCAGCTGCAGTGCATAAAAAGAGAAAGATTATCTTTGAAAGATGTAGAGGCATGGATGATCTTTTGAAAGAATGCAATGCCATGGCTGGTCATCTTGACATTTGGGAGCTTCTGGATGATGCTCGTGAACTGATTAGGTCTGTGAACAGTAAGACCTTGTAATATTGTTGAGAAATCTTTCATGGTGATGATTATTTATTCCTCTCTTGGCAAATCTTCCAACATTCTATGGTTGCTTTTTGCCACTTCCAACTTGAAGTGCAAGTGGGTATCGTCAGGCATTCTCAAGAAGATTGACACCCTGTTTTCCCACTCACTTTGTTCTTGTTAAAGATTGGAGAGGACTCTCTGTTTGCCCAGTTACACTTCGATTCACGTCACATACATATAGGCCTCAGTAAATGACAAGACATTGTGCTAGTAAAGGTTTGAATGCGCTGCATTCCTTACTTAGCACACGTTGCAGAATGTTGAGTTTGAAGGTTCTCTTTCATGATAAGAAATCATAGAATTGAATGGAAAGTTTTGAGACTGCTTCTTGAATAAGGTGCTTGGATTATCAACGTGTGGGATCATAGAGAATCGAAGCTTGAGTGGGCAAGCACAATGCACCAACTCACCCATGGGGGAAGATTTTGAATAACAGTGAAAGGTCTCCATCTCAAATGACTTTGAACACCGAAGAGAATCGAGATCACTGCATTATTAACTAAATGACTTATCAATGAGCTTCGTACCACTAACCTGTCAAAATTTGTGATACAAATTTTAGATGGAGTTACTAGTCCTACTAGCACTCACACAAAACCAAGCATAGAGAGAATTCAGATCATAGGAGAATTGAGCAATTGCTTGAGCTCATTGAATTGAATGGAATGATTGTGGTGGGGCACCAGCCTTCTTAAATAGTTTCTCTAATGATTGATAAAAGCTAATGAGTCTAAAGTAAATAGCAAAAGAGAAAAAGCTAATTGCTATAATTACTACCTATATTGGGTAAACACCCAAGATGAGTTTCTAAGTAATAAAAGCAAATCCTATTCCAGTAGTAGTGCACCCACCTACATGCATAACTAAAAAACGAATTTATTATTAATAGTAATGATCCTAAAATATGACTTATTATAAATAGTAATGGCCCCTAAAAATAGCATGCAGGCACGGCCAAACTATCATTAAGGGGTGTCAAATAAACATTAATTTCTAACACTCCCCCTTAATTTTTACTTTGTTATCTATTACTCCTAGAATTTTTCTAAACTTCTGAAAGTTTTCTTTGCCAAGACCTTTGGTAAAGATATCTGCAGCTTGCTCTTATGTAGGGCAATAGATAAGCTCCACTTCATTACTTTGAATTTTCTCTCTAATGAAGTGTTGTTGTACTTCAATATGCTTTGTCCTGCTGTGAAAAACTGGATTTTTTGCCAATTTAATACAGCTCTGATTGTCACATTGAAGTACCGTAGGTGAATCTTGTACCATATGTAGATCATGTAGAATCCTTCGTAACCATATTGCTTCACATGTTGCACTCGTAGTAGCTCGATATTCTGCCTCTGTAGATGATAAAGCAATAATATGTTGTTTTTTTGAACTCCAAGAGATGGCACCAGAACCAAGACTAAAAACATAACCTGTAGTAGATCTTCGGTCTTCTGCATCTCCAGCCCAATCAGCATCCACATATCCCTGTCTACCATAGAGAATACCAAATCTCAAAGTGCCTTGGATATATCCGAGTATTCGTTTAGCAGCTTTCCAATGAATCTGCTTAGGCTTAGCCATAAACTGACTAACCATACTCACAACATAAGCAATATTTGGTCCTGTAGTAGTTAGATAGATTAAGCTTCCAACAAGCTTTCTATATAACGTCTCATCTACATCTTGATCTTCCTCAGCTTTAGTAAACTTACACATCCATTATCATATGGTGTAGAAATAGGCTTGCACTCTGACATATTGAACTTTTCAAGAATTTCATGAGCATACTTAGATTGAGAAATGAATAGTCCTTGTGCTGCTCTTCACAAGATCTTTCATATCAAATTCTGTTGAGAGATCTTTCTTGATTCTTTGAATAATATTATGATTTGATCATGTAATAATAAAATCATTCACATACATCACTACAATAACAATATGATTATTCCTGACCAAAACATGAGGTGTATGCTCCTACTTCTCTGAAAACCAAGCTCCTCAAAGTATGTGTCAATCCTCGTGTACCACGCCCTAGGTGTCTGCTTCAGTCCATATAATGCCTTGTCCAACCTGCAAATCTTATCTTCATGTCATGCTACTATGTATCCCTCTGGCTGCTCCATGTAGACTTCTTCCTCTAGAAATCCATTCAGGAATGCACTCTTTACATCCATTTGTTGAATATCCCATCCAAATTGAGCCACCAATGATAAAACAATCCTCATAGTAGTAGATTTAGCAACCGGTGCAACAGTTTTCTCATAGTCAATCCCTTCCTGTTGAGCATAATCTTTTGCCACCAATCTTGCCTTATGTTTATCTATAGAACCATCTGATTTGTACTTAGTCCTATAGACCCACGTGCAACCAATGGCCTTTTTACCTGTAGGTAGCTGAACCAGTCTCCAAGTCTTGTTCTTCATAATTGAGTCATACTCCTCATCCATAGCTTTCCTCCAAATATTCTCTTTTTCAGCCTCTCTGAAAGTAGATGGATCCTTGGTCTCTAATAATGTGGCCATATATGCAAAATGTACATTCCCATCTTCATGATGATCCTCTTGTCGAACCTCCCGTCGATCTTGATCTTCATAATGCTTTTCAAGTCTAGTTTTGTATCAAGATCCTTTTCTGGCAATACATCTAAAATGTTAGCATCGGCTTCTGCCTCAACAAAAACAGCTCCTTCATTGATACTAATACCTTGAAACTTTTTATCCGAGGTGAGCTCAATCCTTCCAGCTAGGGGATAATAATGCACCAGAATCTGTGCTAATGCATTTCACAACACTGGTACCACCACTGGATCGCTAGCGTTGTTTATTTGTTCTGACTGGAAAAAGAAGACTATATTCAACATTATAAGAATTATATCTAGATTGGAAAGCCAGTAGACTCCGTCTTTTGCAGGCGGAGGCAGAGATGGTGCCACAAGCTGTGCCTCTTTGCGCTTCACTACACATGACAAATTGCTGATGCTTGTTGGGGGTATTCCCACCATGCGTGCAAATAAATAAAAAGTCAAAGTTAGTAAAAATAGTTGCGAGGGTCATGGCATCCTGCGTGTATAAGCCCATGGCCCAATGAGCACTTGTAAATAAATAATTTTGGCAATAAACTAGACTTTGGGCCATGTAATTAAAATAATATTAGAAGGCCAAAGTTAAGCTTTTAAGTTACTAAGTTTTTTGGAATTAGTCAAAAGTCAAATGGTGGTAGGTGGGGTGTGTTTCTTCCTACACCATAGATTCATTTGTGTTTCTTGTGGATGGTGTGGATTACAATCCCATCTTTTGCAAGTAGCCAATAGGAAGCAAGGGGCAAGGGCCACCCCAAAGATAAAAAGACACCATTTGTAACCCATTTCTATGCTTAATAGAGCGGAGAAGACTCTACTATTTTGAGAGCTCATGCATCCTCATTTGCTAATCAATCTTGCTTATGTTCTTCTTGTGATTTGCTTATTGTTTTGAGCTTCCATTGTTTTCGCTTTATGCTAGTTAAAGTTTTTCCATAAGCATGACATTGAGCAATTGAGCTAACCTTCATCTCTACCCTCTTGTCTCCCTCTTTCTCTATCTCTCTCCCTCTCTTTCTCTATTCACCCTCTATCAAGATGAATGCATGTGGTTAGGTTGTGGAAGTAGTGTTAAGTGGATTAGAGTTAGTGGAAGTAGTGTTAAAGTGGAGTAGAGTAGGGAAAAGAGTAGAAAGCATCTAAATCTAGCAACTTGACATAGTTAGGTACCTATCTAACTCTCTTTGACAGGTGGAAGGGCTGCTCACCAACTGATCTACACACCCTATAGTGGCATCATTGTCGGGGATAGGTTTCACTAACTAGTTTAGTTGTATTTATAGTTGTTTTTGCTTTTTTAGAGTGTTTTTTTGGGTAGATTTAGCTTGTTTTGTGTGATTTCTTGTGGTTGGACTGTTCCCAGCTAGCGGAGGTGTGAGAGGATAGTGGAGACCCAAAACAGCCTATAAGGGCTTGGCATCCATTCATAAAAATAGCTCAAATCTGTTTTTGGTGAAAAAAGAGACAAAAAACCCATCAGATTTTGTTTATTCAAAATCCAGTGGGAACCAACCTTCGCACAACTGGCAGGAGCTCCAGGGTACTGTCCCAGACTTGCATAGAAGTCTGCGAAGGTTCCTACCAATCAGATCTTGAAAATTATCAAAAAAAACCATAAAAAATTTAAAACAACCTTTGAAAAATCAATTTTTTTTTCAGATCTTCATAAGAACCTTCGCAGAACTAGCTCTCTGAAGTTCCATCTCAGTGAGACCAGGGCACAGAGAAGGTTGCGAAGGTTAGTTCCCAGTACAAGTGGTCTTGCGAAGGTTTCCAAGTTGAAAAAAGACTGGAAAATCAGGAGAACCCTCGCAGACACCCAAATTTTCAGTTCCAGTGGCCAAGAACCTTCGCAGAGAATTCTGAAGTTCCATCTCAATGAGACAAGGACACAGAAGAGCCTGCGAAGGTTAGTTTATTCCAGTGAGTAGAAAATTCGATTTAAGTGCTTAAAAATCACTAAAATCAGAAGATCCATCACATCCTTGCACAAGTAACCTTCGCAGACCATACAAGGATCAAAAATTTATTAAGGAAAAACCACCGTAAGAGGCCTAAAATCACACTTTCGACACCTAGACTGATCAGATTTCTAAGATCCAGCTTGAATTCTACAGATCCATCAAGATCCAACTACCCTGAACATCTCCGTCAAATGAATCTGAGACCCGGGACAATCAGTATCGAGAAGAATTGCGAATCAAGCTCCAAACCTACCCAGAGTAGTAGCCACGCAAATCGAGGTAAAAGCAGAACCAATAGAAATGAATCCAATGGACCCACCTGTTCCTGTTGCACCCCTGCAAGCAGATGGGAGAGCACCTCGGCTCGAGATGCCAAAATATGATAGATCGTCAAATCCGATCAGATTCCTCCAGATCTACGAGCAAGTGTGCGAGATCTATGGCGAGCGGACACCGATGGAAAAATTGGCGTTGTTTCCAATGTCACTGATTACAGCAACGCATGACTGGTTTTTTAATCTCTCAAACGAAGAAAAGTCCACTTGGGAAGGAGTTAAAGCGGCTCTCATCACGCGCTTTAAACCAAGAAAGTTCCTAGAAGATCCATTACTCCTGTTGAGCAAAGTGAAAATGGAAAAAAGAGAAAGGGTCAGGGACTACATAGAATGGGTCAAACACTTGAGATCCGAATGCAATGCAGCCCTAACTCTCGATCATGCAGTCATTATGTGGTTCCTCACGGGGTTACCAAGAAGTATCAGAAGAGAGCTGAAAAGATGGGAGCAGTACGCTACATTGCAAGAAGCAATGGAAGACACCACCAAGGAAGAAGATGAGATTTCAGACGATGAATCATATCCGACTATCCCTAATCTGACTCCCTTGGTAGCATAATCATCAACACTTCCAACATATTAACAGATCTGCTGATGGAGCAAATGACGAAATTACACAAGCAGCAGATGGAACAACTTATGGCATAGTGTGATCAGAAACTGAAGGCCTTGTAGGGAGCTGTAGCACCAACTCCAAATCCACCAGAACAAAATCAACTACACTATCCCCATCGAGAAAATGTATGGTGTTCAATTTGTACCCAAAACCACACAACGAATGAGTGTCCAGCCTTGAAACAAAATCTCAAACTGACACAGAGGTTTTGCCATCTGTGCAGCCCATCTTCGTACGAAACAACATTTTGCCCATTCAACCCTTGAATCATACAACAAAAGAGGAATCAGTACCAAACCTCTTATGCTTACCATCAGGGAGCACCGAATGCGGGCACCGCGGTACGACGCGCCAAATAATCAACACGCATGGCCTTACCTGCACCACCAGGGCCAGCTAATACCACCACAGAGATCGACAATGACTAAAGTCTCCAAGATAGATCCACCCAAGGCACCTGCCAACAAGAAGAAGTTCAGCTGAGACAACGTTATAACCAGGTGATCCGATGGAGCGATCTACCAGAAGAGGCCATAACTACAGTGGATCTTGATATTCGCAATCATGAAGCGAATATTGCACCAGTTCCTAAGAAAGACAACAAGGATGAACCCAACTACATGCGAAGGAAAGGAAAAAAGAAAGTGTTGGACTCCTTGAAGTCGGTCCGAATGGACCCAAATGCAGCGTCATCTTTCTCACAGACAACTGAAAATCCAAAGATTACAAGTCGCGCTAAAATCAACATGTTGAAGGAGGAATCCCAAAAACGCCAGTTTATGAGATGCTAGAAACCTTCAAGAACTATACTTTAGACGATGTGGTAATCATGATGCCGCAAGCACAAAGAGAACCTGATCAAAATTAGGAACCAGGGGAACAAGTCTTTGAAGGACTTGCGTGAACGCAACCTATGACTTTAGCTGAGCCAGGTGAAGAAGAGAAGATCGTGCATGTGGGAGAACAGTTGACACCCACTCAATTCAAAAGACTACGTGCATAATTGGTGGAATACAAGGATTGTTTCACTTGGAATTACAATGATTTGAAGGGTATACCACCAATCGTAGTCCAACATACCATACCCTTGGTGGATGGAGCAGTCCCCAAGGTGAGTCGTTACTATCGCTGCAATCCTAAATATACAGAATTGATCAAGCAGAAGTTGCATAACTTGCCTGATGTTGATTTCATTTATGAAATCGAGCACACGGAATAAGTGTTGCCGATAGTCATAGTACCCAAGAAGAATGACAAAATGCGAATCTGTGTGAACCTGAAAGCGTTAAATGCAGTCACCAAAAAGAATCATTTTTCCTTACCATTTATGGAAAGTGTTCTGGACAAAGTAACAGGAGTTGAAACCTACAGTTTCCTGGACGGTTTCAACGGCTACAATCAAGTGAAAATAGTGTCGGCGGACGATGAGCACAAGAAAACATTCGCCACGGAATGGGGAACCTATGCCTACAAAGTAATGTTGTTTGGACTTTGTAATGCCCCAAGTACCTTTCAACGAGTTATGCAGGTGACATTCAGAGAATATTTGCAAAAAAATTTGGAGATTTTCTTGGATGATCTGTGTGTGCACAGACCTAACTCTGAGCACTTATCCAATTTGGAAAAGGTGTTGAAGAAATGCCGCGAATATCAGATATCCTTGAACCCAGAGAAGTGTCAGTTTTGGGTGACACGTGGCCTCATTCTTGGCCATATAGTATCCAAACACGGGATCGCCACAGATTTGTCAAAGATAAGTATCATTGTTGATCTGCCACCACCAGGAACAATCTGTGGAGTCTATGTTTTTATGGGTCACGCTAATTACTTCATTCTAGATTCTGCAGAGTTAGCACGACTAATCTCCAAGCTCACAATGGAACCACATGACGGAGGAAGCCTTGGAGGCTTTCCAAAAACTAAAAGATGCATTGGTCTCAATGCCAATATTACGCCCATCGAATTGGTCCATAGAGTTTCATGTGCATACGGATTCATCGAAGTATGCAATGGGAGCAGTCTTGACCCAGCCAGGTGAACACAAAAAGGATTTTTCGATCCGATTTGCTAGCCGACAGCTCAATGATTCAGAGATAAACTATTTGATGACAAAGCGGGAGGCACTGGCTATGATCTATGCGGTTCAGAAATTTCAAAATTACTTGATGGCCACACATTTTGCTTTTTATACAGACCATCAACCCTTGCTTTATGTTGTTAATAAAACTTGCAACACATGGATAATCACTCGTCGGTTACTTCTGTTGTTGAAGTTTGATTTTCGGATAGTGGTTTGCGAGGGGAAGCAGGACTATATGGCAGATCATGTGTCGCGAATCAAGGGGAAGGACACTACAGCCCTACCTGACGATGAGCTACCAGACGTTGCCTTGTTTTACATTGACATTATACCTGAATGGGCCGCTGACATTGTTGAGTATCTTATGTGGGGCCAACCGGATAAATCTCTACCCAAGGCAGAACAACAAAAACTGATTCTAAAAGCTAGACCTTATTAGCTGATTGTCGGCCAATTATATTGAAGAGGACCAGATGGGGTCCTTCGAAGATGTATTCTTTCACACGAGGCCACCCAGATTATTTCAATTTTGCATGAAGGCATGGGTGGTGGACATTTTGCATCTGACATTACAGTTCGGAAGATTCTGCAATCAGGATGCTGGTGGCCAACAATACATAAGGATACAGAAGAATACTTGAAGAAGTGCGATGTGTGCCAGAGAGCTAGGAGGCCAACAAGATTGAACTATGATCTTTACCACCCAGTTCTAGCTCAAGCACCATTTGAGAAGTGTGGATTGGACTATATTGGTCCAATTCATCCTGTCGCAAGAAGTTCACAAGTCCGATATATCATCGTGGCTATGGATTATCTCATCGAGTGGGTCGAAGCCAAGGCAGTGCGAATAGTTGACGCTCGAGCAACTGCCAAGTTCCTATATGAAAATATCATCGTGTGCTTCGGTTGCCCGATGGAGATAGTTAGTGATTGCGGAAGCCACTTCGTCAATGAGACCATCAAGGTCCTATTGGAAGAATTCTTCGTGATTCATCGATTCAGCACACCTTATTATCCTAGTGGTAATGGGAAGGCAGAATCTTTCAATAAGATCTTGTGTAGCGTAATCACAAAAACAGTTGAAGCTAGCAGATTTGATTGGGAGCACAAGCTACATGCTACTCTGTGGGCATTCAGAACAGCTTACAAGGGAAGTACTGATCACACACCATTTCAACTGGTTTATGGTCAAGATGCAGTAATGTCAGTGGAGTTTTTGGTACCTTCATTGAGAATTGTTACAATGCAACGTCTTGATGAATCCAAATCTCTACAATTGCGCCATGAAGCATTACATAAACTTTGCGAGCCACGCGGAGTCGTGAAACTTGAACAATTAGATGAGATGCCATTCGACACTCCCATCAATGGTAGCCGACTTCACAAGTATTGGACACCTCAGTGAACAGATCCAAGATGTGGATGAAACAATACGCATACAATAATCAGATCAAGCCTCATCAGAAGTCATCCCACCTAGATCCAATAAAACCAAACCAGATCTAGATGAGATCTAGTTAGATCAAGAAGAATCCATCAAGATTAAGCAAGATCAAGCAAGATCAGGACAGATCAAAAAAAATCCCACAAGATCCAAGTGAGATCTAGATCCAGATAGGATCCAAGGGGCAACAAATCATCAAATTACATCAATCAGTCTCCATTCTTGCATATCAGAGACGATGATCTCAAGAAAGCAGCAATATAGGGGTAAACATCACTTTAACTGATGGATTAGCTACCAATTGTCCATCGGAATTCTTGGAGAGATCTCCATAGTCAGATCTGACCTGGATGCGCGGTAAACTAGTCTACAAGAGTTATGGATCAAAGAATCTCAAGATCTCACCAAAAACACTAAAAAAGAGTATTTTTTCCATGATTTTTTGAGATCCCTTGGGAACTAACTCTTGAGACTTTGTCAGTCACTAAATCTGACTCAAATACATCTATAAAAATCTCTGCGAGAGTTACTGATGGAAAATTCATCAAAATTCAATGTCTGCAAGGGTTCATAGAACCATAAACTAAGGAATCTTCGTAGAGTATCAAGATCTCTAAACCAACCTTTGTGGAGGGCATAAATGAAATCAGAACAGTGAAATTAGCTTGCCTACATGGTCTGATCTTGAAAATCCAATATCAAGAGCAAGTTGTACGAGAGTTCACCTCCTGCGAGGGTTGACCTTCGCAGATAGGCTGAACCTTCGCAGGGTAGTCAAATCACCTTCTGAACCTTCGCAGACTTCACTGAGTTCTTAGAATATTGTGACGAAAGGTCTCTGCAAAAATTTGGTTGGAACTGAGCTGGAGAAAGTGCACTTCTCCTAATACACACTCTAATTTCCGTTATATAAGGGAGAAATTCGAGTCATTTGGCACTTCATTCAGCGAAACTCTGCCGAAAAATCCAACAAATTTTTAAAGTTATCAAATTGCGACCACACTTTTCACCAACCCTCATCTACTATCACATCCACCTTCTACACACTTAATTCTACCATTTCTACTTCGGTTCTTACGATTTTCACATTTCCGTAGTTTTTTAAGCCATTTAACTCTTTTTTGACGCCTTTTCCACCTTTTTGAGCGCCTTTTTGACTTTCCACATTTCCATCGATAACAATCTTTACCATCCATCTGACATCATGACTTCTTCTTCCTCTACTAACAATACTGGCACGAAAAAGGTCATCCAACGGGAGATACCTTCTGCCACCCAGATCTGGGCCCTACCGTCTAATGCCTTGATAAACCCTTGGCTTATCAGAGTTGATATAGCTTAAGAGCTATCAGATCTAGGAGACAAGCATTCAGAACAAGAGACCAAGAAAAACAATCTGAAGAACAATGCGCAACAATGGCATCAATAAGCAGCATGCAATCGAAGATCTGCACAATTCTCAACTCAGCAGGGTCCAACTTCCTAGCGTGAAAGGTGAAGACCTCTCTCATACTAAAGGGAGAAGGGCTATTTCTCTGGGTAGATGGCATCGGAGAAATGCCTACAACCACTGGAAAAGAGCTACGAGAATGGAGAGAAAAGAACGACAAGGCAGTAGCCCTGTTGTCGTCATCCATCGAAGATAGCCTAACACTTGACCTCACGACACTCTCCAACGCAAGAGAGATGTGGGATACATTGTTGACCAGATTTGAGATGAAATCACGTAGTTAGATCATGCTTCTTGAAGATCAGGTGAAACCTGCGATGGGATGGCAGAGATCTCACCTCTTTTTGTTAGTCACTTGAATGGCCAAAGTTCCACTTGTAAATCCACACCTAAGGTAGGTTACCACGAGTCAAGATGAGTGGTTGTGTCCATTTGGTAGTGATTCCTAGTTTGTAGGATCTAGACCTTGATTTATGATGAGATTTGTACCTACCATGCACCTACCAAGCATGACTCTTGGATCTAGGCTAGGGTTTTCAGTTTAGGGCAAGAAAGTTGAGTCTACTTCCTTATTACATGCTGGATTTTCACCTAACTTTGCAAAGGAAGTGTCTTTTACTATGTATTTCCATTCTCCATAGTGAGGAGATAGAAACTTTTTGGAGCCTCAAGGAGAAACTCAGATTTTCTCTCTATGTATTATGATTGTGATTGATTCCAATGAAACCCAGCTTTGGCACACTTCAAACTCTATCTATAGGCCATACTACAGCCTGATATTCACACGTGAGAACTCGGATTATAGTTTATGATCAAGTTTCAAATTGTCTCTACTTGTTTTCTATCAAGCTGCTAAACTAGATCTTGTTTTCTGATGACTAGTATCTGATAGATTGTTTAACAAGCACACAATCAACCTTGTGGATCATTCAAATATCTATTTATGGTCCTTAGTACTGTACTTTTCACAATTTGTGCTGGCTAAATCCAAAGAGAGTGTATGATCCATTGTCACAAGAAGGGTCATGCAACCATGGACTGCTACCAGAACCCGAGGAACAAGCAGCCTGAAGGCAAATGGGAGAACAATAATAGTTCATCCTACGTCAAAGAGCCAGAAAGCTCGAAGATGGGCAAAGAAAGGTCGAACAATCGAAATTCGACTGGTTCGTTGTGGCTCAACACAAACGACAGTCCAGACAAGGACAAATGGATCTAAGCCATGAATGAAAAAAATTGAATCCATGAACAAGAATGAGGTATGGACACTACAACCAATGCCAAGACAGTGCAATGCAAATGGGTTTAGAAGCTCAAATATGGACCGAATGGAGATGTTTCGAGATACAAGGCTAGACTTGTAGCGAAGGGATTCTCTCATAAGTACGACATCGACTACACTGAGACCTTCTCTTCTGTAGTGAAACATGTGTCCTTATGCCTACTATTTGCATATGCAGCTGCGTACGACATTAGAATTCACATTGTCGATGAGAAGACAACATTCCTACATGCGAGCTAGATGAAGAAGTCTCCATGGTCAACCTCTAGGTTATATCTCCGACTCACCTCCTACCTATGCATGCCAAATGCACAGAAGTATCTATGGTCTGAAGCAATCCGCATGACAATGGTACAAGAAAAAAGATCATGTCCTCAGATCCTTGGGATTCGAACCATTGATGGCTGATTCCAATGTTTATGTAAAGATCACAGATGGGGAGATCATCATTGTTGCCGTATATGTGGACGACACCCTGATACTATGCAGAAGTGAAGAGTTGATCACAGGAGTGAAGAGAGATATCTCAAAACATTTCGAGATAACAGACCTAGGAGACTCCAGATGTTATCAGTGAACTTGAAGTGAAGGTCTACTATTTCTAAAGTCCTGACTTTAGAAGTTGAGACTTAAAAAAAAGAACAAGTCATCATAACACTGTTAAATAGAACTTGAAAAAGAACTCAAAAACTTAGGGAGGAGCTTTAACATTCAATTACAAAATCATTCATTCAAGAGACTTGCTGAGGGGTCAAGATGGGGACCCCCCCCCCCCCCGAAGGATTTTTCTTTTCAAATTATGCAAGATCAATTGGCCCAAGGCCAATTACATATACATTGGTTTGGCAAGATGGATTCTTAGATCTTTACATCAACTAGAAGTTTACAAATTCTGGATCTTAAAGAATATTATACCAAGAAAAGTGGTTCCTTATGACATGCAAGGACTTACTGATCAAGAAAAGAACATGCATAGGCATTTGACATCAGTATGTATGGCATGCATGAACCCAATTTGACATGCAAGCTTCAATTTCAACATGCAAACTTCAATTTCATACATGCAAGTTCCCAAATCAGACATGCAACTCCTAAATCAGACATGCATGACCAAAAAGTTATGGATGATGTGACATGCAAAGTCATCAAGTCATGGATGGTGTGACATGCAAAGCCATCAAGTCATGGATGGTGTGACATGCATGGCCATCAAGTCATGGATGGTGTGACATGCATGGTCATCAGTCTTATGGATGGTGTGAAAGTTTTAGAGAGAGAGAGAGAGAGAGATGAAAGAGGTAGGAGAAAGTGAGTGTGTGTGATAGTGGTTCCAAAAAGTGATTCCAGTCCAAGCTTGATAGTTCCTCCTCAAGCCATAGCTCCAAGCTTTCTTCCAAGCACCTACACACACACAAGCAAGAGCAAGAGGCAAAGAAAAAATGAATGGGAGATGAATAATGAGGGAGAGGGGCGAGTTAGTCCTTTTATAGGAAAAGTGTAATCTTTAGGAAGTGGCTGAGGTGTCCAAAATAAGTGTGAGAAGTGTAAGGGAGACTCTAGGATAAGTAAAGTGAGAGGGTGAGGTGCATAGGTATGAGAGAGTGTTTATCACTTAGTTAGAGCAAAAGGGGAGGAGTAGGAGGGCGCATTTTCCTAGGTGTCCTATTGCTTTCAAGCCATGTGGAAAAGTAGGTAAGTTACATATTGATAAGGATAGAAGGTAGGTAGCCTAACATTCAATGTTAGTCACTTTTAAGTTGAATATTTCTTTGTGTACAACATTGGGATCCACCCAAGTGTTTTTCATGTCATGGGCAAGGCTTTGTATATGTCCATCTTACCTTGCATAATTTTCATCAATTCCTAGGCCCTTTTTTCTAGAGGTTGCCCATCCCCAATCATAGTGGAGTGTGACACAAAGGGTGATCAGTCCTTTGGTTTCTTCTCCCAGTATTTATAGATTCGAGTGAGCCTTCTTTATAGACTCGATTGAGTCTTCTTCAGATACCATCTTTAAGCTTTAAGAAGCTTCTTTGGATTATTTCTTCAAGTACTCTACTTAGTACCTGCACATACCCTTAGAAAAAGGTTAGAAGCCATACCATCAAATGGTTCATTATTAGATTCTATTTCTAGAACCTGCATATCAAATTGTTAGCATTGCTCTACAATTGCATTTCTTGTCTTCAGGTAATGATACCTGCACTCATAATTCATCAGTTAGAGTAATAAGCTCTAATATTCAAAATACGATTCATACAAAAAGAATGGAAGACTGGATAGCCTTTATTTCTTGGTCAATTTGGTCTATACAATTTTACATTATCTAGGTTTACAAATTGACTGCGACTATGACAAGTTATACCTTCATCAGTTAAGATACATCCAAAAAATCCTAGACGATTTCGGGATGACAGATTGCAAAGGGGCAAACACCCCAAAGGCTTGCAGGAACAATTCTGATGAACGAAGATTGTTCGAGGGAAGAAGAGAAAGAGATCATGCAGCACACGCCTTACAGGAGGCCGGTTGAATCTTCGATGTATTTAGCAGACAACACACACCCCGACATAGCTTATGTCGTGTTCAGAATGAGCCAATTCAGCACGAATCTAGGCTTAGCACACTAGATTATTCTCGTGATGCAGGGTTCCAAATGCACTCCTACAGTGATGCAAGTTGGGCATCACTCGCGGATGACTGTAAAGGTGTCTCGGGAGGGTGCACCATTGCAGCAAGAGCAGCAATTCTCTGGGTCAGAAAGAAGCAAACCATTATAGCTCAATCATCCTACGAAGTAGAATATGTTGCAGCCACGAAGATGGCCAATGAAATCATATGGCTCAAACAGTTCCTTGAAGGACTAGGTGAGAACATAGCCTCTGATTTTGCAGATGGATAACACCTCTACAATACATTTGAGGAAGGATCTCGTGTTTCATTCAAGGACGAAACACATTGCAATCAAATATCATTTGATAAGGGACCTAGTCACAAGAAACGAGTTTAAGGCATGAGACTTGTGAAAGAATTCCTAGAACTAGACATATGGGAACTGGCAACACTATCTATCCACCATACTTCTTCACTTTTGAAAGGGAAAGATGAAAAACTTGACATCATGAAAGAATGCTCCCTATTACTCTCATTACCCTCACACTCTTCCTCATTAGTAAGGTTAGGTTGCTTGAACTGGTTCTTTTTCTTGGAACACATTAAGGGTGTGATACCATATTACATGCCTATTTCTCTTGAAGTACTAATTGATGATGTAAAACTCCAATCAACCTACTCAAGTGATGAAAATAATCACCGAATATGAAGAAATATCTAATGGACCCGACAATGACAACTTATACAAAGATATATTGAAGACAAAGAGGCCTAAATAAATGTTACTAAAGGAAGGACTATATTTCGAAGGGCAGATATGAAATGACACAAACCTCAATAAGAAGGCAAGCCCTAAGGAAGGAACATTCCAGAAGTCTCATTTATTATGCCTCAATCAAATGTTGTAACCTTCCACGTGCTTGCTTCTCATTGGAGCAAAGTGGCGTGGCCACCTAGGAAATGTACACTTGTAATTTTCCTAATGGATGTAATTCGTTAATTAAACTAAATGTGAAGCGACATATCGGTCACTAGAGAGCTACGTACTCTCGCGTTCATTCTCTATATGTACTCCATTTAGGCTTCAATACAATCACCGAGTTTATCAGGAGATCACAGAGAGTGTTTGAGTTTTTGAGTTCTCTCTTCTCTCTGCTTTCATGTAAAATTGTATAGACCAAATTGACCAAGAAATAAAGACTATCCAGTCTTCCATTCTTTTTGTATGAAACATATTTTGAATATTAGAGCTTATTACTCTAACTGATGAAATATGTGTGCAGGTATAATTACCTGATGACAAGAAATGAAATTGTAGATCAATGCTAACAGTTTGATGTGCAGGTTCTAGAAATAAAATCTAATGATGAACCATTTTATGGTATGACTCCCAAAGTCTATAAAGAAGGCTCAATCGAGTCTATAAAGATTTGGAGAAGAAACCAAAGGACTGATCACCCTTTGTGTCACACTCCACTATGATTGGGGATGGGCAACCCCTAGAAAAAAGGGCCTAGGAATTGATGAAAATTATGCAAGATAAGATGGACATATACAAAGCCTTTCCCTTGTTATGAAAAACACTTGGGGCGAATCCCAATGTTGTAAAACCAAGAAAATACAACTTGAGAGTAGCTAACATTACATGTTAAGCTCCCTACCTCCTATGCTTATCAATATGTAACTTACCTACTTTGCCACATGCCTTGTAAGCCATAAGACACCTAAGAAAATGTGCCCTCCTACTCCTCCCCTTTTTGCTTTAACAAGTTAACACCCTCTCACACCTATACACCTCACCCTTTCACTTTACTTCTCCTAAAGTCTCCTTTCCACCTCTCACACATGTTTTGGACACCTCATCCACTCCCTTAAGCCTACCCCTTCTCTATATAAGGAGCAACTCGCTCCTCTCCCTCATTATTCATTTCCTTTTCATTTTTGGTTTGCCTCTTGTTCTTACTTCTATGTGTGTAGGTGCTTGGAAGGAAGCTTGGAGCTATGGCATAAGGAGGATCTACCAAGCTTGGATTGGGACCATTTTGGAACCACACACACACACTCACTCACTCACTCACTCACTCACTCACTTTCTCTTACCTCTTTCATCTCTCTCTCTCTCTCTCTCTCTCTCTCTCTCTCTCTCTCTCTCTCTCTCTCTCTCTCTCTCTCTAAAACTTACACACCATCCATAACCTGATGGCCATGCATGTCACACCATCCATAACCTGATGGCCATGCATGTCACACCATCCATAACTTGATGGCCTTGCATGTCACACCATCCATAGCTTAATGGCCATGCATGTCTGATTAGAAGCATGGATGTCTGATTTGAGAACTTGCATGTCTGATTTGAAGCTTGCATGTCGGATTTGGAGCTTGCATGTCATACCATCTCTAGCCTAATGACTTTGCATGTCTAATTTGAAGCTTGCATATCACATTTGATTCATGCATGTCATGCCATTTAATATCTAATGACTATGCATGCTCCATTTTTTTATCATTAAGCTTTTGCATGTCATAAGAAACCACTTTCCTTTTTATGAGATTCTTTAAGATCCAAAATTTGTCAACATCTGATTGATGTAAAGATTCAAGAATCCATCTATTCAAACCATTGTATATGTATTTGGCCTTGGGCCATTGGGTCTTGCATAATTCTAAGAAAATCCTTCGGTGGGGGGGGGGGGGGTGTCCCCATCTTGACCCCTCAGCAAGTCTCATGAATGAATGCTTTTGGTGATTGAATGATGTAATTACTTGGTTAAGCTTTGAGTTCTTTTCGGATTTGTTCATCAGTGTTTTGATTTGCTTCTTTTTAAGACACAATGTTTAAGTTAAGACTTTAGAATTTAGGAGACCTTCACTTCGAGTTCACATTTCATAAGCCTTCTGTTTGCTAAGTACTTTTGTATCTGACAGTTGATAAGCCTCACCTTGTCGGATGTGCTTGTGATTGAAACTCTGGTCAGACACTTCTTTAGCCTTGATATATCAGCTTGTCCAACTTCATCGCCATTGTGGATTTTTTTGAATTCCGAAAACCACTCTTCCTCGAAGTCATGTGCTTGGACACTCCACTGTCGGTGTACCAAGTATCCTTGGCTTCATCACTTCTTATTAGTGTCGTCGAGATGTGTTTGTGATTTCAAACAATGCCTTAAACTTATTCCATGCTTCTTTCAGCCCTTCCAAATCCTAAATGTAGGAAATAATTGCATCTTTGACTAATAAGTTGCTGACATTCAGTCTGTGCTTTCCATTTTCTCCTGTCAAATGCCCGTTGGTCTTTTTCAATTAACGGCCTTGTCTCGTCATTGTCATTATCTCTCATAGCTCCTTTTCCATCAAAATGTTCTTCAGTTTGAATTTCCAAATTGCATAGTTGTCGGCTCCTTCCAATTTGCTTGACTCATTGAGGACGCTCTCTCTTAGAGTTTCCATTACTACACTTAGATAAGTTGGATCACAAAAATGACTGCAAAAATGGAAAATTCACTGCAAAATTGATAAATGACTTCTCAAACCACTTTCCAATCCGAGCTATGGATTGAAAGTTATGCCAATTTGAAGATTTTGGACATAAAAAGGCTCAAAACTGCCCTTAAGCCTTAAAAAATGGCAATTATTACCAAACAGCTAATTTTGAAATTTTTCTCTGTCGCTCACAGATCCTGATTTCAAATATTTTTATATCAGCACGTAGCCCTTTGTACCAGCATAGCTCCTATCTAATCAAATCCAAAAAACAGTCTCCCCAACTAGGTCAAAACATCACTCTGTTTTCTGCTTTTCTGCAAAAACAACCAGTGGATAGAGCCCTTAGGAAGAATGGGTCAGTCCCAAAAACTAGGGGCACCTGTGGGATCCTTCAATTTGAAGTGAAATTTGAAGAGAAGATACTCCAGGCAATCTCCGCCATTGATCTGTGATTCATGGACAATCAATAATCTTGACTTTTCTTTTCGACTCGTGGCAGACTCGGACTGGTGCGCACTCACTGCTCAGCTGCTCGAAGGGCACTTCTATACACTAAAAATTTGAAATGAACTGGGCGCACGGACCTGCGTTTTGGAGGCGTTTTGTGAGCTTGGAGACATTTCGGCACATCTGCAGCCGTTTCGGAGGCCTTTCGACATGGAAGAGCAGCGTTTCGAGTGGATGTGATGGCGTTTCGAAGCTATTTTTGGCGTTTTGGGCTATACCAGAGGCTTTTCTGCAATAGTTTACAGCAAGTAAACCTACAAAACATTGTTTCCTTGCCAAAAAACTTTGTTTCTCAGTCAAATCTCCACCAAAATCAACGATTTTTTTTATGGAATGGGCTACTAATCCAACTCTCCTATCAATTGGCTCTCTCCCAACACTACCCTCACTATAAATGATGAAGAATACTGAGTTTTTCATACCTATCCTACTTGCTTGCACATATTTCACACAAAATCACAAAAGTAGGCTGAAACTCAATGAAATCATAGTTTTTCAGTTCCTAATGTCTCATAACTGTGAATGGCGGTACTAGAGATTGTCTAGTGTGATTTGCAGTTTTCCAAACAAACAAATGAGAGATTTCTTGGCAAAACTTTCTCACAAATGACACTTTTGACACAAAACTTGGAAGTATTGTAAAAATCTCCCAACTCAACAGATTTTCAATCTGTCTGATGCTACCCTAGCTTTTCTGATGCCTCAGGGACTGTGTCTTCATTCCCCACTGATGATTCTGAGCTCCAAAATTTGCAAAATACACCAAGGAAGGATTTCTTTCAATTTTTTGCCTCTCCAAGCTTTCACCTCCTGTGAAGGACTTTCTCACTTCATTGTGGAACATGTGACGAGCTATATCCACTGATTAGGCACGCAGGACTATCGGGCTCTGATACCATGTCAATAATCAGATAAGCAATATCAATCAATCACCATAACCAATCACCACGAGGAAGAACACACATCATAATCATTACTAACTGAATGTAGAGTACAATAAACTCTGATAGATAGAGAGAGAAAACTAGGAGTTGACTAGTAGTCTAGCCTACGGCTAATTACAGCTGGTAACAACAGTAAAGTACATCATAAACAGTAACAAGTTTATCATTGATTTCTAACATGTGAAAAGTTTTTACACTTGGTGTGTGTGGTCGGGCTAGGGATTGAACCTAGGACCTCCCCCATTCTAATGGGGTGCTCTACCACTGAGCTACATGTCCATTTGTGTTCCTAGAGTGTTGTGCCAGGGCTATAGCCTTGACACTTTCTAACACTCCCCCTCAAGGCATAGCCCTTTTTAGCTACCACCGGCCTAGACCGCACCCACAACCATGGCTTTGATACCATGTGAAAAGTTTTTACACGGTGTGTGGTGTGGGCTAGGGATTGAACCTAGGACCTCCCCCATTCCGGTGGGGTGCTCTACCACTATGCTATCTGTCCATTTGTGTTCCTAAAGTGTTGTGCAAGGGCTATAGCCTTGACACTTTCTAACAACAGGTGGATAGTACTACAAATCGTAAACAACATTGCTATTTTGGAAGATAGTTTGTTGTAATCAAGCAATGCATGAACAAATTGGTTCAGCTAAAAAGGTGGATGATGCTTTTGGTTCTAAAGAGGCATTGGATTTGAATGACCTTGTAATCTTGATGTTGATGTGCTTGTTCAAGAATGGCCAGAGGTACAAAAATTTGGCTACTTTCACATGGATTCTTTCGTAACAAATATTGTTGGCCAGCAATTTAGATACTTTGATAATTGTACTATTAATATTGGTGTTGGGCCAAAATTCCCGAACATGTTTTTCGAGAAGTAGCAGAAAATTGATTAGAACAATAAAGAAAACCTGTATGTAGGATTTCTTTTGTCATTTCATCTACTTTTGAAAATCAAAAAAAGCTAATCGGGCTTTTATGAAGTTGTAATCTTGTTATTAATTTTCATAAATGCCATTTTGGAGATTTACATAATGTTGTTTCATATTTTTTTTGGATAATATCTCTCTCTCTCTCTCTCTCTCTCTCTCTCTCTCTCTCTCTCTCTCTCTCTCTCTCTCTCTCTCTCTCTCTCTCTCTCTCTCTCTCTCTCTCTCTCTCTCTCTCTCTCTCTCTCTCTCTCTCTCATGGATGGTTCTTACTTTAAGACACCCCAGTACACTATGCTTCCTTTGAACAACGAAAGATTATTGAAACTTCAAAAAAAAGGGTCCTACACCAATACCACCCTTAACCTACTCTTTATAATTTCAAAAAAAAAAAAACCCTTCTTTTTATACACTTTAAGAAGTTTTTAAGCTTAGCCACAACGTATGGACAAGAGCTATTGCTTCTCCCTCAAGCCAAAATGCCACCTTCCAAGAAGCCCCACGACATACTACTATATATGATACAATTTCGACTACATTTCTCACAATAATTTGTGGAGAGAGTTCATCACTTTGCTCTTCATGTGATAGCGCCCTAACAAGCCTCCATCCTTTGTGTTCGATCTTACGGTAAGAGATTCATCCACTTTGGTTACAGTGCTATAAGCTCTTTTGTTGCTTTATACATTTTGGTTTATGGTTTTTATCAACTATGATTGATGTGTGGGTTCATAACTTCACAAACTATGTGAATGTATGATGAAATACATCTTTGGTAGCTCGTTGTCCAGCGATGGAGTACATATCACTTTTTTCTTTGTATTTTGTAAGTCTTTGTGCTTGCTAAGCATCGATGGACTACATATCACTTTCTGCTATATGTTTTGTGAGTCTTTATGCTTACTAAGCAGCAATGGAGCACTA
Source organism: Diphasiastrum complanatum (assembly GCA_029204225.1). Lineage (NCBI taxonomy): Eukaryota > Viridiplantae > Streptophyta > Lycopodiopsida > Lycopodiales > Lycopodiaceae > Diphasiastrum > Diphasiastrum complanatum. The sequence continues at coordinate 36,944 of MU834749.1, forward strand.
GCAAATTTTATGATGATGACTATAGGCGACTGTCAGCCGCTATCCAGCGATGGACTATGGGAGACTAAAATAAATAAATTGGAATGACATAACAAGTTTGTTTGGAATGACATAAAATGCATCACTGCTATGTGGACAACGACCTACCACTTTCATAGTATACTATAGATTCTCTTCCACAAAACCAAAGTGTTCTCTCAAAAGATGCATATCTTATGATGAAGTAGTAGCATAAGTGCACTAAAAGTTCATCTACTTTTGTGAGAATGTGGGCAATGATAGACAAAAAGGGTTTTGTCTATTCTCATTGGTCCACATTTGCCCTAAAACAAATTTGAAGGGCATTTGAAGTGCATTGAAAATGGGTTGAAAATGACACATGCATTTAGAAATTTCTAAAGAGAGAACATGTGGCTTTAGAAATTCCTGGAAAGAGAAGTTTCTAGAAAGAGAGAAGGTATAAAATGGGAAGCGAGAATAAGTGGAGCGCTCAGAGAGAGAGAGAGAGAGAGAGAGAGAGAGAGAGAGAGAGAGAGAGAGAGAGAGAGAGAGAGAGAGAGAGAGAGAGAGAGAGAGAGAGGCGTTCACTTTTTATCTCTTGTGACAATGTAGCACCATTGACCAATTCTTACTACGGCTTTCCACTTCACTCGCTTAGGTTCGATTTTAGTCATTCTCCACTGTGACCTTATTCTTGCAAAGTTGAAGCATGCTTCAGCAAGTAGAAGAGTATTCGTAAGGAGAATTGCCACAAACTAAGGTAAGATCACCATTGAATCTTTGGCTGCAAGAGCATCTTGATAAATGGGACTGCATTATGCAGCCTTCCAATCCCATTATGGCAACTCTAGCTTTCACATAAGAATAACTAGGCTATATCAAAAATAGTAACAAATCGTAGACAATATTATAAGAAGTCATAGCGACATTTTTTAGAAGGCAAACATGGAAGGTTGGGAGTCTTGGCATCATCTATCATCCACAACACAAATTTTGTGAACTTTTAATTTTTCTTAAGGATGGGAGGTGATTCTCAAGTTGCTTTCTTGGAAGTAGAATGGATTTAATCCATAAATAATGCTCCAATAGTATAGCTAAATGTCCCATTGTATATGGCAATAACTTTGACTTCATACCATCAAATGAAGGCCATGTACACACACTTTTCAAAACATATGCCCTCAAAAGACAACTATAGTGAAGCCATATTTCTTCCTTACCTCTAATTTTTGTATTCCCATTACTCTTTGCTTGATGAAATGCTTTATGGACTCAGACTAGACATATAAATCATATCTAATCTTTTAAAGTTTATGCCATTTTCTTCGAGTTAAGCAGTTTTGACATGTTGCTAAATTTTGTCTCATTTTGGGGAGTTTATGTGAGAATTTGCAAATATTGAGCTTGATAAACATATAGTTTAGTGTACATATTGTCATTCAATTCAAGTGAAGTCTTTGTGAACTTCTAGAATCAAATCTATTCAATTTTCTTGAGCCATACTTTGTAGAATCCTTCAAGATAGTTCTTTTGAATCAAGATCACTTGGATCTTGCTACTTGTGTCTTTGTGAACATCAAGTCGGTTGCAAGTGAGAGAAATTATGGAAAAGAACTTACAGAGGGCCGAGAAGTACATCCATAGTTCAAGCCACTAGCAAGATGGGATCACTTGGATCATTCCTTTTGGAAGCTAGTGAGAGATTATATTCTACAAACTACTCAATATGGAAAGTGAGGATGGAGTCACTCGTAGTGCTCCAAGACCTCTATGATCTTGTCCTAGACGAAGAGAATGAACCTCTAGGTGTACAAGAAGAGGGCAAGAATCAGTAATGATCTTTTCAAGGAAGTTGCCACTTGCACTTCAGCCAAAGAAGCTTGGGATTCTTTCAAAGTTATATATGAATCTAACAGCACTTCAAGAGTGCTTATGCTAAGAGAGCAAGTCTTGCAAAGCATGAGGAGACCTTATGAAAGTGCACAAGAATATGTGCTAAAAATTATCTCTCAACAAAGAACTTGCTTCAATAGGAGATAAGATTCATAATGATGAACTTGTTCAAGTGATCCTACACGGACTTGGAGATGAGTTCTCCAACTTGGTCCAAAGTTTTGCCATTCAAGAGAGTCTACATTCTATTGATAACTAAATAGTGTGCTTGTGGCCGAGGAGTGTAGATTCTTACATGCGAAGAGTAGATGACAAGTTCCTTGTCCTTGCATGATGGAGATGAGAAAGCAAATTTTTTAAGAAAAGGCAAAAAGAAGAACCCAAGCAAGGATGCTAAGGAGGAGCATCAAACAACAAGCTCAAAGACAAAGGGAAAGATAGATAAGTCCAAGCTTAAGTGCTTTTTTTGTGGAAAGAAGGAGCATCTGAATGCTACAAAAAGCAAAATACACAAGAGGAGAGCAAACAAAAAAACCCTGCACATGAAGAGGAGGATGAAGGAGACTAATCCTTGATGGCATCAACATCTTCACCAACAAGCAAGAGCAACTCAAGAGAGTCATGGTGGATTGATAGTGGGGCTAGTTCTCACATGACTTTCCAAAAGGACTATTTCTCAACTCTACTTTCTTTTAATGGTGCTAAAAACTCTATATTTACATCAAGTGATCAAGAATGTAGAATAGATGGATGGGGTTGGAACCATCCCTTTGTGTCTAAGATCTTCTAAAAGAATGGATCTAGACAATGTTCTTTATGTATCATCAATCACCAAATACATGCTAAGTGTTGGTCAACTTATGGATAATGGTTTGGATGTCCACTTCAAGCATGGTGTTTGTTCCATTTTGAAGAGTATAGCAAAGGGATTTGAACATAGAAGATTGTTTAAGTTGGATGCTAATGTTGTTATTGAGAATGTGAACATGCCAAAGGAGGAGATCACTCAAGTGAAGACCTTGTCAAAGTGTGATCTTTTCAGGATTGAGGAGGAGAATCAAAGAGAAGAAGATCTTGAGGATCAACCTCAAAACCCAAGAAGACCTCCAAAGTCCAAGATGGATACATCAAGGCTCACGTTCTTTGGCAAAGGAATGAAAGGTGAGGAGAGTGACATCTCTCATGCATTCATCAATCCATATGATGTTACTTTATGTGTGCAAAGTTTTTTGAAGGCAATTGATTCCCATAATCATGGAGAGATCATCAAGATCATGAAGGTAGTACCAAGATCTTGGCATGCTTAGCTCAAGAACTTTCTTTACTCTCTTAAATCCATTTTGAGAGTGCATGATCCAATTCATATTCTTATGTCTCATGATAAGTTTTGGCAATTCCAAGCTAGAATTGGATTGGGAGCATGATGCTCCCCCGTTCTCTCTCTCCATCTCTCAAACATGACAATTTTTCTTTGGCATATTCTAGATGGTGATGTTTCTAGAAAATTCCAAATAGTTGTAGGGTGAAAATATTCTAGAATGTTCCTAATCTCGGGCATTCCAACCATATTAAAAAAAAATAGCACATATGGCCCAATGAAGAATCTCAAAACACATTTTTTCCATCTCTCTCTCTCTCTCTCTCCCCCACCCCCCCAAGTGCTCATAAATAATCGATGAATACAAGCAAGCCATTTGTTGAATTTCACAATTTATCGTTTTATTTTTGGAATAGAAGGTTTTTATTGGTTAAAATCCATTAATTCTAGTTATAAATTTCAAGTTTTAAGATATTGGTTTAATATTTTGTTTGATACCTGAATTGCCATATAAATTACACAGTTTAGTACTTGCATTATCACACAAACTACACAATTTGTTTTACAACTTGCGACTAGCCATGGCCTCGTCTCTTATTGGGACGGATACGATGACGCCCGCCCAATGCATTACAGCCACATGTCCTCACCCTACCCCCGCCATCTGCCCCCTGCTAACCACCTACACACCTTCCTGCAAAGCTCAACTTTGTCCCATAAGTTTCCTATGGATTGAGCAACTTATGTATATATTACAGAAATTGTTCAATACTCCCATGTATGCACGCCAGTCACGCATGGTGCTCAGGAAAAATTCGTGCTCCAGCTGCCCGGCGCCCCAGCCTACCTGCCCGGCGCCACCTTGCGCCCTGCGCCCGCCTCCCTGCTTGCCCGTGTGGCGCCAGCCTGTGCCCCGCCTGGCGCCACACACGCTGCCCTGCGCCAGGGCAGGGTGCTCGGAACCGCAAACCGCGAGAGCAGTCTCACAAAGAGAATTTTGAGGGCCCGGGCACCCTATCCACGTGTCCCATAGGCACGGGAGCAGGCGTTATCCCCCCCCCCCCCCCCGGGCCAATAAGTGCCAATAAGCAACATCGTAGCCATGGGTATGTGGCAACCAGTCATTGGTTGTGTTCGCATGGACATTGTGCCGATATATATGTGCATGCGCTATGTGGCAGCCATTCATTGATTTTCCACATGAGAGTTCTATAGCCTGAATAAATGCTTTGAAAAACACATGAAAATTTTGTTCGTGAAGCATATCAAAGGAAAAACAAGCACTTGGCATTGTGATGTGCTTCTTTTGGTTGTTGCAGATCAACAACATAACTTGTTGTAGGCAAAATTTCAAAACAGATTTGGAGCAGCACAAGGAAGTCAACTGTTGGCCCCGCAGATTTCAAAAGCAATGATCTGCTGATCTTTGGATGCCAATGGGTAGATGCATATATTGTAAAGCCCATGTGGACTTAGGCATGCGTCATCAACCAAAGGGGTCAAGGAGCTGGTTAGCAACTTCACAAGTTCATGTGGCCGAAAACATTCATTCACGAGCTAAGCAAGTTAGAGGACTAAGAAGAAGGCTGCACAATGTAAATGCTTGGACTGCAGTTGGCAGGTAAAATGTAAATCCTGCAAAAAATATAGCCCCAACAAATCTATAATGTTCAAGAAGATATGGTCAGAGGGAAATTACCAAGCATTCGCATCCTTAAATGGGGTGGGGTGGTTTATCTATTTGTGAGATTGGAATACTTTCAATTTCAGAAATTTAATTTGAAAAGTCAGTGATGTCTTGAGGTAAAAGGCAAAGCCTAAAAAAAAAATACATGCAACCAAAACATTGAAAGGATTTATATCAGAACAATAGCATAGATTCTAGAATTAAATAAACAAAAAAATTTAGCTTACCAGCATTTCTTAAATGGGGAGAAAAGACTTTTGGCACTTCTATTGTTGTGAATTTCTCTTCAGAAAAGGAACCACATCAGAAGGATTACCTTTTGCAACATCAGAATGTTAGTTTGATTGCGCTCATCATCTCTCAGTAGCTTTTTTCTGACTGGAGTATTGTAATATACATACTTTCTGAGTTGCATTGCTATAAAGTTTTTACCAGATCGGCTATGCTGGAATCGATTAAAGAGTAGATTTTGCAAAGGACTTGAAAGAAGACGCCACGCTGAAAGAAACAGATGGCGTTAATGCGTTGTGGATCTGCATCCGCATGTCAGACCATGCACTGTAGTGCATTCGTCAACAAACTTCGCGCACGACTCCGTAGTCTGGAATTCAGAAAAGAGTAACAATGGCAATTTGGTAGCAGAGGAAAGTTGAAACTTCCTCACCTACTGGCAATCTGGTACAAAAAGTCAGGGCTAAATGAGGTGGGATCTACTTTGAATCATCAGTATTGGTGTGCAAAAGAACCACTTAAAATGGCATTCAATCAGCGGAATACAATCGCCGTAATCCAACTAGAACTGCTTTCGGCGGCTAAATTGCCAGTACCAAAGCTTTCTTTGGAAAGAACAACAGACCATAAAGTCTTGGCACAAGTAGGCAGAATGGTAAATCTACCACATTTCGTGAGAAGAATTGTCCACTTTACAATGTTGCAGAGGAGATTGAACAACACCAAAGTGTTACAGTAAACAAAATCTGCTGCTACTTTTTGCAGATTAGAATTTGATCAAGCATCGACACTAATCGACGTTCACTGGCTATCAAAATACATGCTCAACACAATGGTATTTGTAAGCCTGACAGAAAATATCAATTGAACCACACAATCGTATGTGAACAAAATAAGGATCTACATCAGATCACTTGCCATTCGTAAACCTGTGACAATTTGTCAAGGCATCTGAGCCTGACAGGAAAGAGAAGCTTTCACTTATAACTCTTCAATACAACACAATGATAGTGTAAACACTAATTTTGTAAAACGACATAATGAAATTATCTGTGAGCAAGATCAGCAGATCAAATGGGAAGGTAGGATGCCAGATTACTTCTCGAGTACATTGCGACCCCAGAGGCGACAACCTCTTAGACTAAAGAGAGCTTCCTCTTTCAATCAATTGATCTTTTATCTTACTCTAGATGTACTACAAATCGTTTCGTACCATAGATATAAAATAATCGAGAACAGAATATTAAGGAATTTCAATATAAATTGTGCGGAAGAAAATGAAGGATGGCTCATCGCTCTAATCCAACGTTTGTTGCGAAGCTGCTGAGGCAGATAGCAAATGCTTGAAAGGCAGATAGCGGATAGCAAAAATCCAGTGTGTACAGTCTTTTTGCCGATTTTCCCCACCTGAAGAACAATAATTTCTTCAGATGAGGTTGTCGACTGGTCTTCAGAAGAGGATGATGATGCAGAGATGATTTGAAAGTTATGCATCGACGGCATGGATGCTCGTCCCTTGAAGTCCAATGACCAGCATCGCTGGTGCATATCCCACGCAGGAACCTTGCTGCGCAGATCTAATGGGACCGAGGTGTTCCTTCTCACATTGACCTCGCTGCTTTCGTTCTGTGAATCAGCAATAACGCCGTTGACAGAGTATCTTCTCTCCGGTTGTCTGTGCATGTTTCTGAAGCTACTGTAAGCTCGTTCGTAATCTAAAACCGGCGAAATACAGTTCCAACGAAACCACGACTGAAACGAATTCGAGATCAGAGGTGATTGGCAGAAAATATCAGGGACATTTGAGCCGGGATCCTTAGAAGGCTGCGGAAGAGAGCAGGAGATCCGTCGCTGTCTGATGCCATTCACAATGTGCTCCGCATACTGTATGCGAGCAGAGAAGGTTTTGATCTTTACCAAAGCATCATCAACATCATCAGAACCTAGCTCACTTTTGGGTCGGGAAAGGAAAAAGTCTGATCGCCAAAAGTTGGACTTCAGTTTTCCTAAATAACTAGGTGCAGCAGTGGAAAATTTCTTCCGGTCTCTGCTTATGATATATCTTGATCCCAGAGGATGCCAGATCCTGCGAGCGGCCATCAGAAATTCCCTCCTCTTATCCGCCCCAGCAGGAGCGTGATACAGAACCACTCCGTTTCTTTTTCTTTTCAGCAGGCATTGCACAGGCGAATGGATCGGCCCCGGCTGAAGGAGATCCGCAGGAAATTGAAGCAATCCAGTCTCAACAAGCGGCGCCGAGCATCCCTCCTGCACGAACCTCCTCCATTGTTGGCACACACCAGCCAGAGACACAACCCTCCTGCCCTCCCCCGCTTCCTCCCTGCCTTTCTGCACTCTCTGCAGCACCAAACCGAAGAGCTCCGGAGCCAAGCCAGCCCACTCTTCCGCGCTGCCGCTCACAATCTCCTCCATTTCCCCGATCCAAACGCCTCCTCCTCGCACTCCCTAAAAACACCAAACCCTCTCCCC
>MU834750.1:0-44560 GCA_029204225.1 Diphasiastrum complanatum
CACACACACACACACACACATTTGGATTGATTGGAATTGTGATAGTTGGTGGCATGAAGATAGCACATGAATCATGTTCTGGGAGATTATTCAGATATTTGATGTTTGGTGCAATACTTACTATGACTGTAAGGCATTGCTATGGGGTCACAAGCAAATACATCCGTAAGCTTGAAGCTTCAGCTGACTTGCCTTTGGATGATGAACACGTCTTATCTCAAGGTGGATACAATACTCCTGAGCAGGTATTTGCTATCCAAGTCAACTTGAATTGCAAGATAGTAAATGATATGTGCAAACAACCCTGGAAGAGCTATTACATAGAAAGATGTCGAATTTGATAATCGTTGTTCTGTCCATTTATAGACTAACAATAATACAACTCTCTCTCTCTCTCTCTCTCTCTCTCTCTCTCTCTCTCTCTCTCTCTCTCTCTCTCTCTCTCTCTCTCTCTCTCTCTCTCTCTCTCTCTCTCTCTCTCTCTCTCCCCCCATGGAAAGTAAATATATTTTTAAAGGTAGTATTGAATGACAACTTTTGCTTGGTTAAGCATGGTAATGAGTATATAGTTGAGTTATGGTGTTGTTAAGTGTTATCGGTTGGAAAGTCTCTACTATCTATTAAGAATGTTGAGTTTCTATGTAATACAACTTACCCAAGACAAGATTCCTATTGCTGTTAGTTAATGGTCATACACATGAAAGAGAACACAAACTACAATGATGATGAGATATGCTGCAACTTTGTCCCATTGTCTATAAACTAGGGTGCACTGCATACTTATAGACAAAAGTCTATGCCAAAAAGCAAAAGCAAAAGCACAAGCGATCTAAAAGCTACCTTAATTGATGTCTCTATATAAGGTAAAAGCACCCAACACCTACCTATAGCAAAACCTGTGGCCCAATCAGATTCCCCTTTAATGTTTACATCGTTAATAGCAAGAACTATGCATAGCACAAGTATGCATGTATATCCTCCATGACGGGCCCATGTAATGAAGATCCTCACTTTCGATGTAGAATCCACGATCAACTCTAATCTCAATGTCTTCATTACTCGATGTAGAACTTCCTCCATATGATGATGTAGACTGCCTTCGTACGTCGATCCTTTTCATATGCACCTGCTTCATCTGACTTCCCAATGTCTTGCTTTTGTCTTCATGTCCTTTTAGTGCATGTGTGTGACCACCATGAGTGCAACATATCACCATCCAATACCTTGACTTCCTTAGGCTCAAACAATTTGACTCCCCCTAAATCTAATTATGTGGACAAGATTAACCTTTGCCATGACCTTGAGAGCTTTGCTTGAAGATTGACTACCTTGGTCTCTTTGAGCATCTTCCAAGCTACCACAAATATGTAAGGATCTCACCAACACCCATAAAGAAAATGTAATCCTCTTTGGTTACCATAGCATCATCATAATAATCATAATTAAGAAAAAAAATGGATCTACAAATATCTGCACCAAATCTCCTGCATCAACACCCATGCTAGAAACCTGTACTTCATAAGTAGTTGGCTCCACTTGTGTTGAATCCTTTATTTGAATCTATTTCAATTCTCCCGGTACTCTTATGAATTACCACTGTGATAGACTTGATGGACTTAGCTGAATTACGCCCCCTGGATGTTCATCTTGAAAACCATTGATAACACTTTATGTTTGCATTCCAACCACTCTCCAACAATGATACAAATAGAATGTCATCTATGAACCAACCCAAATTTGCAAGTAATACATCCCAATAGAAAGATAAAATGTATGGAATACTTCCTCACACAAAGTAATTAAGACTCCCCCTCAAATACTTTGTCACACAGTACTTGACACTATCTGTTCCATGGACCTTTTGCTTCTATCTCACATATAAAAGTCACTTTCCCCATACAACTTTTCAACCTAGAAAGCATCTCATCATGACATCTATTTATCCTGACATTATGTCATGCAAACTTCCCAACTAATGTATGTCCATCTTCTTGTCGAATAAGAGATTCAAACACCTCCATCATAAACGATTTGTCTGGGAATGGCCCTTGCTTGGCGCGCGCGCGCGTGTATGTGTGATGCTTAGCTGATGCGTTTGGTGCTCAGTTGTGTGCGCCTATTCTTGGCGGAAGTTTGCTACTCTATGCATTCAATTTGCAGGACCTGATATGCGGTTATCGATCACAGACATTGTAGCAATCAATCAATCAATCAATCAGATGTAACTTAACAATCAGAGATGGAAGAACATAATGTATTTTGTATTTGTGTTTTGATTGTAGAGTGAGTCGGCAGTGTCTCGCTCATTGGCGGCCTGCTCCTCTTACAATCCTATTGCACAGATAATTTTTGTGTATTAATCACTTGAATGATGATTGAACAAAAATGATATGCTATTTTGAATTCTAACCTATTCTTATGTCTCACCAAGTGAGATTACGAGATAGTTTAACTAATCATTCCAAGAGAGGTTTAGGCTAAAACATTGGTTAAATAATTCTCTGCAACGTTAGTTTTTGAGTTGAGCATGACAGTTTGAACTATCACGCCCGACGGGTGTAGGGATGTAGATTTGGTCGGTGAGTAGCCCTTCCGCCTGTCAAAAAGGGTTAGAACGCTGGATAGGTACCTAACTATGCATGGATGCTACTTTTAGCCATTTCTCTACTTCCTCCCTTAACTCTATTCACCACTAACACTACCCACCTTTAACTCTACTCCTCTACACTAACATTCATCATGATTTTAGGCTGAATGAGAAGAAGAGAAGTGAATAGGGAAAGGAGAAGAAAGAAAGAGAGAAGAAGAGGGAAGAGAAGGGGAGAGAGGTGAGATGGAGGTTAGCTCAAATGCTCAATGTCATTGTTGGAGAAACGCTAACTAACACAAACAAAAAGCATGGCACACATGGAAATAACAAGCAATCACAACAATAGCATAAGCAAGAGTGATTAGCAATTGAGGATGCTTGAGCTCTCAAAATAATAGAGTCTCCTCCTCTCAATTAAGCATGACAATAGATTACATGAGGTGCCTTTTTATAAATGGGGAAGGCCCTTGCCCCAAAATACTATTGGCTAATATGTACACTTATCCTATCCATTCATCTTGGACCCAACTTGGTCCAAAGGTCTTAAAAAAGTACATTGGATTTCACATGATTCATGTGAGTCTCCATTTGGACCCAACTTGAAAAAGTTTAACACTAAGTTCTAAACTTGACTTTCGGCCTCAAGTTTTATTTTAATTACAAAAAGGCCCAAGTCCATTATTTCTATTTACGCTCAACTTGCGTGCTCATTGGGCCATGGGCTTATACGCGCAGGATGCCATGCCCTCGCAACACATTTATTAGTCAAATTTATTTACTTACTCTGTGTTTGGAATACCCCCAACAGGACCCACGGCCTGAAGTAGTGCCGGTTCCTCGGCACTCTACCGGTTCAGTACATGGATCTCTTGGCTCGCCTCTGGTTGATTAGGTAGCCGGTGACGTCTTCCATCAAATTTATTGGATCTATGTTTTTCAAGTCCTTGTGCGTGTGAAGGGACTTGTGTACCCCTGTTAGCCATTTCTGGTCGACCCATGCTTGAAATCGGCTCATCCAAGGATCGCCAAGGAGTGCGGCTCGGTAATAGACGCGAGCTACTGGCTGCTGATCTTCCACTTTTTCGGAGGCTAACGCCTGATTTGGATCAAAGAATATGGGTGGGAGAAAATTATCCCACTTGGTCTCGATTCCCATTAGATGCTCCAAGTCCCGGGCGGCGTAAGTGACTGCCGCGCGAACTGTTGGGTCAGGACAATTGAAGTATTTATTGGAAAACTGGGTGAGAGCCCTGCGGGTGTCTACATCCGTATTCCAACCATGTTCGGATGAAATTCTCGGTCAATTACAATTGTTGAGGGTGATTTTGTCCAGAGGGGTGCCGCATTCCGCCCATTTGGATCGTCGTGTGCATGGCAGGAAATGCGCGTTCACCCTGAGTTGTTGCGGACTAGTCACGTACGCCCTGATGGCCGCAAGGTCGCGCTCAAACAGCTGCTGACGCCACTCTGGTTGTGGTTGGAGGGTGGGGAGTGCTTGCAGCTCGTTGCCTTTTATGGTTTAGGCCGAAAATGTGAACTGCCAGCCGCCTCTTGAAGACTCTTGGGGATACTTTGCTAGGAATTCGTTGTTTTTCTCCTCCACGGATTTTGGACGTCGGAAGGCGCTTCTCAGTATCCAAATTGTAGAGCTTGTATGCTTTATGATTTTGGGAATAGCCGGGCAGAAATGGATCGCGAGCCTCGAGATGTGGAGGCTTGACCCTCCTCTTGGCTTTGACTCGAACCCGTGTCCTGGCTCTGATCTTGGCCTTGAGTATCCGCTCCTGTATTAGGGGGCCCTTGATCTTGTGCGCCTGATCCCTGATCTTGACTGCTTGCCCGTGCTGCTTATGTTCCCCTTTGTCTTGGCTGGAGCTTGCCTGTGCAGCGTCAAAGATGGGTGGCGCTGGAATTGCCACCGGGGCTAAGTGAGGTCTCTGCTCCATGAATCTTTGGCCTTGAGGGCTTGCTTTGCTTGGGCGAGCTCCTGATTTGCACTTGCCCTGTATTTGTCGAACTCCGCCTGGTAGCTGTTTAAGGTTTGGCCATATACCTGCACCTGATGCCTGAAGAGATTCTCTCTGCTTCTCGAATCAGGTGCGGGCTGAGCTAACCAGGCGAGTTTTTCGCTTTGTAATGCTTGCACCTCCACTGCTAGACGTGCATTTTCTACTTCATATGTCTGGAGTTGCGCCTGGAGGGGGGCAAGTCTTTGGGAAGCAACTAATTGAAGATCTTGCACCTTTGCTGAAGCACCCTGAACTGCTGTGAAGAGGCTCTGGATATACTGATTTAAGTCGTCTTCCTTTTGCTGCAGCTTCTAGATCTCCTGGTGCCCATCGAGTTCGTGTTGCTGAGCTATTGTCAACGCTTGCTGCAGCTTCGTGATTTCAGCTTGCAGCTGTGTGTTGTTGGTGGCTAGTTGCAGTACCCGGCTGTCCAATGAGGTTCTGGCTGCTACCGCGTCCTGGATGAAAGTGCCCAAGGCTTGGTAGGCCATCATGATATCTGTGGGAGCAGCCGGTACGCTTGTGCTAACAGGGGCTTGTTGTGTGGAGGCCACGACGACCTGCATTGTATCGTCGTCATCTTCGACCAGCTTCTCCGGAGATAAAAGCAGTAGCGGCAACGGGGGTAAGGACGATTGTCCAAACTGAAGAATGGGAGAAACGGGGAACCGGAGGGTGGTGTGGAGGTTGGAAGGAGAAGGGGGGGTGATGTGGCTTGGCGTGGCGGTGAAAGGTGGATGAGTTGCATCCATTGCAAGTTGTCGAGAGAGAGCTGAGAGTCGGCTGGATCAATTTGAAGAGGGGTGAATGTGGAAGCAGGGGCAATGGACAACGCGATGGTGATGGAAGGGGTGGTAGAAGATGGAATGGAGGTAGATGCAGTATGAACAGAGGAGAGGGAAACGGAGGCAGAAGCAGCAATAGAGGGTTGAACGGAAGAGGAGGTGGTGGTGGCAGACACAGAAGCTGTTAGCTGCATAGTGGTTGTGCGGCGTCTGGTAGTAGGTGGAGTCGAAGAATAAGGGGTAGCGCCACGCATTCTCTTGCTGGCCGTTGTGTCAGTGATTGCAGGTTGGGCGGAGGTGGAAGCGGTAGATGGAGGATAAAGGGTAGTATGAGGCACGGTGGTGGATAAAATACTGGAACGGTGGAACCCGCGCACTTTCGCCTCGAGAAGCGCACAGGCAAAGTTACACAGCAGGGGTCCTGCTGCGATATGATCACGGTGGTTAGGTTTGATGGAAATGGTTAGTTCGTGGATGAGGAAAGTATGCCAGTCATATGGCACTACTATGGGGCCGAGAAATCCCAAGAAGGACTCCACAATCTGACTGAGCAGCTTGGATTGGATATGGTCCTTGCGAAATGTTGAAACAACTAGAAAGTTGTTCAGCAAATGCACAGCTGCCTGGATTACTGGGTCCGTGATAACCTCTATCAGGTACCCGTTGTTAGTTGTCAGAACAGAAAAGCGGTGGGTAAAAACCCATTGCTTCGAGAAGTGGGCCAGCAGTCAGAAGCCATGGTTTAATCAGGGCGTCAGAAGGCAAGGGCCAGATCTGGGTGGCAGAAGGTATCTCACGTTGGATAACCTTCTTAGTGCCAGAATCATCAGAAGAGGAAGAGGAAGTCATGTTAGCAATGGTAGTTAGAGTCTGTTAACAAGGAAAAAGTGACCCAAAAGGTGGAAACAGTAAAAAAGCTTGAAAAAGCGGAAAACAGTGGAAATCGGAAAATGGATGTGGCAACAATGGTTCTGAGCGCAGATTTGGATTCAGAGAGTGCAGATGATGGCTGGCAGGAAATTTGGTAGCAAGCGAAGAACTTGAAAAATTTGCTTGAAATTTGGGCAGAGCTTTGCTAGTTAAAGTGACAAATGACTTGAATTTTTCCCTTATATAGCAGAAATTAGAGTGCGTATTAGGTGAAGTACACTTTCCCAGCTCAGTTCCAACCAAATTTTTGCAGGGACCTTCTTCACAAACTTCTAAGACATCAGAGAAGTCTACGAGAGTTCAGCAGGTGATTTGACCACCCTACGAAGGTTTTGCGAGGGTTCAGACAGTCTGCGAGTTGCCACATTTTGTTGAGATCGATGTCTTTGATTTGCAAAATTGGAGGCTGAGTGATGTAATTGATGATCTGCTTCCCGGTTGATCCTATCTAGATCTAGATCTTACTTGGATCTTGTCGGATGCTGTCGGATCTTATCAGATCTTGTTGGATCTTGATTGATCTGATTAGATTTCTCTAGATCTGGGTGTGATGACCTTGAAGATGGAATTTTTGTGACTTGTCATCACCATCCTTGATCTGTTTCACTGTGGTGGCCAATACTTGTGCAAACAGCTACCATTGATGGGCCTGTCGAACGGCGTCCCATCTAACTTCTCGAGGTTCACGGCTCCGTGGCTGAGGATCTCCTTTACTCGGAACGGACCTTCACCGGTGAACTTCAACTTTCCTTTGATCACCTTGGTCTTATACATGAGGACCAGATCTCCAGAACAAAGGTCTTTCTTGTGCAACCGGTGATTGTGCCATGCCTTGCGTCGTTCTTTTTCAACTGCCAATGCATGTATAGCTAGTAAGCGTGTTTCACAGAGTTTATGCAGTGCTTCATGGCGTAATTGTAGAGATCTGGATTCATCCAGGCGTTGCGTTGTGGCGATCCTTAATGACGGTACCAAAAACTCTATTGGCATTACAACATCCTGACCCAGCTGAAATGGTGTGCGGTCAGTGCTTCCCTTGTAAGCTGTTCTGAATGCCCACAGAGCAGCATGTAACTTGTGTTCCCAATCAGATCTGCTGGCTTCAACTGTTTTCGTGAGTACGCTACGCAGGATCTTATTGGATGATTCGGCCTGTCCATTATCGTGAGGATAATAAGGAGTGCTGAATCTATGGATCACGAAGAATTCCTCCAACAAGACTTTGATGGTCTCATTGACGAAATGACTTCCGCGATCGCTGACTATCTCCACCAGGCATGCGCACAATGATATTCTCATACAGGAACTTGGCAGTTGCTCGAGCATTAGAGCTGTTCGCATTGCCTTGGCTTCGACCCACTTGGTGAGGTAGTCTGTGGCCACGATAATGTATCGGGCCTGTGTACTGCTTGCAGCCGGGTAAATTGGACCGATATAATCCAATCACCACTTTCCAAATGGTGCTTGAGCTAGTACTGGGTGTAGAAGGTAATAATTCAGCCTTGTCGGCCTCCTAGCTCTTTGGCACACATCGCATTTCTTTAGGTATTCATCCGTATCTTTATGAATCGTTGGCCACCAGCATCTTGATTGTAGGATCTTGCGAACTGTAATGTCGGATGCAAAATGGCCCCCACCCATGCCTTCACGTGAAATTGATATAATTTGGGTGGCCTCGTGTGGAAGAATACACCTTCGAATAATACCATCTGGTCCTGTTCGATACAACTGGGCGACAATCAGCTGGTAAGGTCCCGCCTTTAGAATCAACTTCCGCTGTTCCGCCTTAGGTAGTGCTTTATTTGGTTGGACCCGCATTAGATACTCAACTATATCGGCGGCCCACTCAGGTACAGTGTCAATATAAAATAAGGCAGCATCAAGTAGCTCATCATCAGGTTGGGCTGCTATTTCCTTCCCCTTGATTCGCGACATGATCCGCCATGTAATGCTGTTTTCCCTTGCGAACCACTATCCTAAAATCAACAATAGAAGTATGACGTTGCATCTGAGTCCATTTTGATCGACTTCAAGGAATCCAACACCTTCTTTTTACCTATTCTTTTCACATAGTTGGATTCGTCCTTGTTGTCTTTTTTCGGAAGTGGTGTGATATTTGCCTCGTGGTTGCGAATATCAGCATCTACCGTAGCTATTGCCTCTTTCGATAGATCACTCCATCGGATCACCTGGTTGTAGCGTTGTCTCAACTGGTTCTTTCTGGCTGCAGGTGCCTTTGGTGGATCTATCTTTGAAACTTTAGCCATTGCGGATTTTTGTGGCGGCTGACTGGTACTCTCTTAATTCCATAGCGATCTGGGTCCATATGCTGCAGGACTTGTTCATCAGTTAGCTCAGTCTCCTGGTTGTACGTAAAAGCATGTTGCCAAGGGACTAAATCATCGTCCACAGGGTTCTCAGTAGCTTCCACTGACACCCATGCGACATTGATCATGTTCACCCTGAAAGTGATTGGTGTGTCCAATGTGTAGCACTTGGGTGAAGATGTGCTGGGTTCTGGATCTGAATCATGTTGACAAGCATGCCCAGCCATACAGTCAACAGTTGCCAATGCGTCCGTCCATCTCATGATATCTGTTTCAGAATCGTAGTGACCACCCCTGGCTTGCCTTGGGCGATCGATCATATGATCTGTGGTGGAAGATCCGTCGTCAGCTTTGGGTGCAATAGGTTTCACCGCCCATGTGGTTGGATCGACCTTTACAGCCTGCTCTTGTTTTCAAAGGTGAGTTTTCCGGTTATCCTTCTGATCAGTATGTAATGGTGACCCTGCTCGTGGTACTGGTTCTTTGGCAACAAGAGGTTCTATAGGTATGTTTCTTGCTTGAGCTTTTTCCTCCTCTTGCGCTTTCTACACCCAGTGGCGTATCTTTTGATATTGCCTTCCTTCTTCCCTCACATTCGGATATGGCCCTGAAGTTGAGGATTGATCATCGGATACTGATGGTGGTGTGAGGGAGTCACTTCCTTCCGCTTATGTGCTCGCGTGACGGCTAACACTGGGGCTTGGAAGTGTTGTTTTTCTTGTGGCGTCCCTATTGGAGCTATTGCTGGTTGTATTGCAATGAGATTTAATGGTGCACTCGTTCCAAGCCTCAACGGACAGTGTCCATAACCACATTCTCGGCATAAGGATGTGTATTGCCCCTTGTATGGGCATTCAGCAATTCGGTGTCCTGCGCCGCATCTGTAGAAACCGTAATTTCTTCCACCTTGACGCCAAAGCTACATAGGTGGCATAATATTCATTGATGGCTGGATCTACAAATGGTTCGTCCAGCCCGTACCATTGCTGCCGTTAAGGTTGAGGTGACTTCGTGTTCCGCTACTGTCAAATTCACATGGGCCACTTGCTGGTTGGCTGGCCCTGGTGGTGCAGGTAAAGCTATACGCCGTTGATTGTTTGGCGTGCCATATCTCGGTGCCGCATTTGGTGCCCCTTGATGATATGGATAAGAAGTCTAACCTCTTTTGCTGTATAATTCGGGGGTTAAATGGGCAGAAAGCTGTCTCGTGCGATGATGCATTGCACAGATGGCAGAATCTCTGTGTCAGTCTCAGATTTTGCTTTAGGACTGGACACTCATTGGCTGTATACTGAGCACCATACATTTTCTCGGCAGGGATACGGCCGGTGGATTGGACGTTGGTGCTACAGCTCCCTGCAAGGCCTTCAGTTTTTGATCAAATTGAGCCGTGAGTTGTTCATCTGCTGTTTGTGTAGTTTGGTCATTTGCTCCATCATCAACTCGGTGGACAGGTTGGAAGCGTTGGATGATGATGAAGCTACCGAAGGAGTTGGAGTGTGGTTTGCTAGATAAGATTCGTCATTCGAACCCTCATCCTCTTCCCTGATGGCATCTTCCATTGCTTCTTGCAAATCTTATGATGCTACGTGGTAACCCCGCAAGGAACCACATGATCGGGAGTTAGGGCTACATTGCATTCGAATCGCAAATGTTTGACCCGCTTGATATAATCCCTGACCCTTTCTCTTTTTCCCATCTTGACTTTGCTCAACAGGAGGAATGGGTCTTCCAGGAATTTCCTTGGTTTAAAGCGCGTGATGGAGGCCGCTTTAACCGTTTCCCAGGTGGTCTTTTCTTCTTCCGATAGGTTGAAGTACCAATCTTGTGCCACTGCCACAAGAGACATTGGAATCGTATTTTGGTATCTCCATCCGTGGTGCCCTCCGGACTGCTTGCAAGGGTGCGATAGGTACGGGTTGACCCATTCGATCCATTGGTGCTGGTTCTGGCTCTGCCTCGATTTGCGCAGCTGCTACTCTGGGAAGGTTTGGTGCTTGGTTCACTGTTCTTCTTGCTATTGATCGTCCAAATCTCAGATTCATTCGGCGGTAGGGTCCAAGGATGTTGGATCTTTGCTGGTACAGTGGAATGTAATTTGGATCTTAGGGAATCAGATCAATTTGATAGGCCGATGGTGTGGTTTTAGGCCTCTTACGGTGGTTTTTCCTTGATAACTTTCTGATCCTTGCTCCGATTGGCCTGAGATTTTCACAGTAGCTGGATCTGGTACAGATCTATCTACTAATCTGATCTGAGAAGGTTTCTCGTGCGAGGGTTGACTGTGAGAGGGTTTCTTCACTGATTTTCAGTCAAAAAACTTGATTTTTCAGAAATTACTAGGAAGTAACTCTCGCAGGGTTTACAGGAGTTGTATCTGATATGGATCTAGCTATGGAAATCTCTGCGAAGGTTAATTCTTGCAGGAAGTGAAAATTTCACTGTCTGCGAGGGTTCATGAACACTTTTTTGATCTGATCTTCACCAATAATTTATACTAACTCTCACAAACTCCATCACTGATGTAAAATGACATTCTGAAGCCAATGGAGTGGTCTGCCAGAGTTCCTTCTGGAAGGATTTTCTGGATCTTCTGATTTTTTTGATTTTACAGCACTTAAATCCAATTTTCTGCTCACTGGAATCAAACTAACTCTCGCAGGCTCTTCTGTGTCCTTGTCTCACTGAGATGGAACTTCAAAATTCTCTGTGAGGGTTCTTGGCCACTGGAACTGAAAATTTTAGTGTTTGCGAGGGTTCTGATGGGTTTTCTTGCCTTTTTCTTACTGGGAACCCTCGCACTGGCACTTATATTCTGCATTTTTTTGGTTTTTTACAAGGGTTTTTTTGAATTTTTATGGTCTTTTCTCTAATTTTTGCAATCTGCTTGGAACTAACTCTCCCAGGCTTCTATGCAGGTCTGGGACAGTACCTTGGAACTGCTATCAATCGTGCGAGAGTTAACTCTCACTGGTTTTGGAGAAAACAAAAGCTGATGGGAATTTTGGCTCTTTTTCCCTCCAAAATGCAGATTGTTGTGATTTTTGGGTTTTTTCAAGTTTTGGTTTGGATGTCAAGCCCTTAGAGGCTGTTCAGGGCCTCCTCTACCCTCTCACACCTCTTGCCCTAGCTGGGAACAGTCCAAACACAGCAAAATACAAAAAACTAACTATCTCTACCCCAAAAATCCTCCTAAAACACTGAAAAGCAAGAAACAACTAAAAAGGCAGCTATAGTAATTAGAGAGAACCTATCCCCGGCAACGGCGCCACTGTAGGGATGTAGATTTGGTCGGTGAGTAGCCCTTCCGCCTGTCAAAAAGGGTTAGAACGCTGGATAGGTACCTAACTATGCATGGATGCTACTTTTAGCCATTTCTCTACTTCCTCCCTTAACTCTATTCACCACTAACACTACCCACCTTTAACTCTACTCCTCTACACTAACATTCATCATGATTTTAGGCTGAATGAGAAGAAGAGAAGTGAATAGGGAAAGGAGAAGAAAGAAAGAGAGAAGAAGAGGGAAGAGAAGGTGAGAGAGGTGAGATGGAGGTTAGCTCAAATGCTCAATGTCATTGTTGGAGAAACGTTAACTAACACAAACAAAAAGCATGGCACACATGGAAATAACAAGCAATCACAACAATAGCATAAGCAAGAGTGATTAGCAATTGAGGATGCTTGAGCTCTCAAAATAATAGAGTCTCCTCCTCTCAATTAAGCATGACAATAGATTACATGAGGTGCCTTTTTATAAATGGGGAAGGCCCTTGCCCCAAAATACTATTGGCTAATATGTACACTTATCCTATCCATTCATCTTGGACCCAACTTGATCCAAAGGTCTTAAAAAAGTACATTGGATTTCACATGATTCATGTGAGTCTCCATTTGGACCCAACTTAAAAAAGTTTAACACTAAGTTCTAAACTTGACTTTCAGCCTCAAGTTTTATTTTAATTACAAAAAGACCCAAGTCCATTATTTCTATTTACGCTCAACTTGCGTGCTCATTGGGCCATGGGCTTATACGCGCAGGATGCCATGCCCTCGCAACACATTTATTAGTCAAATTTATTTACTTACTCTGCGTTGGGAATACCCCCAACAACGGGCTAAGGTCCCGATAGTTAGGCTTTGCCCGATAGTGTCTGTTGTTCTTCGTCTTTGTTGAGGCTTTGGTTGGGTCCCGATGTGTCGTTGTCAATGTCCCGATATGTCAGGACTGGGGAATGCAGGAAAAATGGTTGCATGAGTTCACCATTTCCAACACTCCCTCTTGAACGATGTGACCATTCCTGTTATCCAACTCCAATTGATCCTCTGTGTTTTGTGAACAATGGTTTGTCAAGCTGCTTTGTCAGCAGGTCTACAATCATCTCTTTTGATGTTATGAATTTGACACTCAGCTCTCCTTTCAAGATCAGGTCTCGAATATGATGGTAATTCAGAGGTATGTGCTTGGTCTTCGAATGGAAGACTGGATCTTGGGCTAGATATATGGCACTCTGAGAATCCATCATCATGGTGCATGGTTCTCTCTCTGTTGTATGCCAACTACTTCCAGCATCATCTGCAATCATATTACCTCGTTTGCCACCTTTGATGCTGCCACATATTCGGCTTCACAGGAGGATTGAGCTACCTATAAAGTCCTCAATCCAAAGATCCTATTCTAAGCATGCCAATCACAAGCAACACAAGGGAACCTGATGGTGGACAAACCAACCCAACCAAACCTAGATCGAACGGATCTAGCCCCCAAGCTATGGATCAATCACTCAAAGAGGAATGAGGCATCACACCAGCAGCATCCTGCCATCGATCATGCTATCAAGCATACACTAGTGAGAGCCCAATAGGTATACTTATACCCTCCAAGGCCCATGCACCACTAGTAGTGCACTGTGACACCTCAGCAGCCTATCTGGGCCACATCATCCAGTTCCCCAATGACTCACTGATAGACCCATACCAATCCACCATCAAGTGTTTAGGCCTACAACCATTAATTATGACCATGTACACATAAGGGCCCCAATTCCCTTATAGTCACAATTAACTTACGGGTTGTTGGTCTACCAGTCCCTAGCGTGGACACGCTACCCGAGACCAGTCATGGGCATGACATTCCTCCCCCCTTATTCAAGTTCTGTCCTCAGAACTTAAAACAAGAGAAGTTCCACCTTAAGCTTCCTTCCTGTTCCCAGGAATCATCATCGTCTGTACATCCCTTCCATTGAACCAGATGCTCGGTAACTATACGATTTCACAATCGTTTAGTTCTTGTATCCAAGATCTTTCCGGGTTCAAGCAGAGACACACCCGATGATTCATCCAACAGGTCCAATCGATCCCCAGATCCAAGATGCTCTCCTTCACGTAGACTCTTTCAGAGACGGCTTACGTGAAATACGGGATGCACTTGATATCCATCCGGGAGTTCTAATTGGTAAGCTAAGGATCCGATCTTTTTCAAGATCTTAAACGGTCCTCTAAATCTAGGGGAGGATCAGTAATGCTAGCCGGTACACATTACACTTGAATCCATCGAGATCCTCATAAAATACCCAACCCCCCACTTGGAAGTCTGTCGGTGATCTTTTTATCCTGGGTACACTAGACATTCTCACGTGCAATCTGTAGCATTTCCTGCATATCATGTAGGAAATCCCTTACTTTTTGAACTTTGAACGCCCGAGTCTCTACCGCAATGGGTGATATAGGTTAAAAACTATACGTAACACGCACGGGCTATAACCGGTAGCCAAATGCTTACGGTAACCCAATCTCCATCAAGGTGATTACCTCTCCGAGGAGAATGCTATGAAAATATGAATAGATATCTTAACTGATCTTCTGATCTTGTAGGTAGTCCTTCTTTTAACTAATCAAGTATAACTAGAATCTGAACTATGATTCGTCAATCATAATTCATCGGATTCTTGTCCTATACTCAATAAAAGAATGTGATAATCTCACATAGGCAACAACCAATGATCAGAATAACTTTTAAACTTAGAGTCATCTCTAGTTTAGCAAATACGGCCTGACCAAAAGCGACCAGTGAACTTCGAATCGCGAATGTTCAAAATGTCACTTTGGTACCGTAAAGCCTAAACAGACACTCTATGACTACTAGGTCTATACCCGAATAAACATAGTTGATTTGGTAAGGTGATCAGTCATACCCAAAATTCCACTAACCTGTTTATTCATCTGGGGTTTGAATACTATCCTCTCCTATGGATTGGGTAATTCCTAGAATCCGAGTTATGATTTACCAATCCCAACTCTCCATATTCCAAAGACCGTACCAATCATAAGAGTGCATTACAATTCTTAAAAGACACATGAGCTGTTCTTGAAAGTCCTTTCCATTTGGAAAGTTCCAGACTTTCCCAACTCACACACGGTGTCTATAAAAGGATTGTAATTCCAAGAATGCCCTTACTTTAGACATGGAACCCTGTTGTTTTTCATGAGGCTAAACAACAAGCTGTCGATTCAATAAATGAATCCTGTTGTTTATATGAGGCTAAACAACAATTTGTCAATTCAGCAAATGAATCTTATTTTTTTAATGAGGCTAAATAACAACCTGAACTACTAATTTTCAGAGGCTAATCAACAACCTGAACTTCCAAATCTAATTGGAAAGCTGAATCTACCACATGACAGAACATGAACTTGGATAGATTCAAAAACTTGAAGAAACAACTTTCCTCAACTCAAACTAGATTTTCATTTGATACCACCACTTTGTTTGACAACTATGACTTGGATGGTATTTAGAACTTTACTTGATAACCACAACAAATAAACACTTCGATTAATCATAAATCTCAAGATTTTAGTTCAAATAGAAATAAACCTTTCTTCTTGAACTGAAGTTCCCACAACTTGTTACAATTGTCACTTGTAACAATGAATTTATCATTTTCCATCATGATAAGAAACTATGAAACAATGAAAGATGATCTTGATTTTACTTAGATATAGATCCATAATCTGTATTTCTCATACAACTCCCTTTTAGAGCTCGAACCTTTGTGATTCCAAGCTCGACTTAACCTTATCCATTCTTGGCCTTCTGAAGTTGACCTTCTTGTAACTTCCAACCACTTGTATAACTAGTCTTCCTCATGCTTTGTCTTGCATGTAACCATCCTCAACTTGCATGTGATAAACTCCCACTTAAATGTAATTGCCTTGCTATACCTTCCCTTGCATGCAACAACTCCAACCAAAACTCGATCTTCATGCTCCTTTGATGACAAACTTTTCTTTCCAGCACCAGATGCAATTTCCAGTAGTGATCAGCCAACAAGAGCAGTTCTGAAATTTACTAATTTCAGCAATCTGATTCGTATCGATTCCAGCGACTTGAACATGTTACGAATGAAATCTATCTTTGTTCCAATGATCAAAATTACTCTTCCAAACTTGCATGCCAAACCTCCAAAACTTTGAGGTTGTATGACCGGTGAATTAAGCCCGTGCCATGCGTCTTAGGTCTAGTTTGGCCCTGATGAGAACATCAGCTTTCTCAAACGAGGGGAGGAAGTTGTAGAGTTGACTCGGGTGCACCCAATGTGCCCTGTAAGACTCTAAGGAGTGACACTCCCTAAAGTCTCAGAGCAATTTAGGAAGTCAAGGACTGAGCCTCCAACCTGTGGTGCCGGCCAAGTTCTCACAAGGCATGAGCTAGCTCTGGAGCTTGAGTCATGGCCCAGTCGGCTCCTGGGGCCATGTCCAGAAGCCAAGTTGATTCTGTCCGCCGGGACGGCTCTCGGGACCCATATCTGGGAGCTAGACTGATTCTGCCAAGCTTAATCAACAAAATAAAAACTAAAACCAAAATAGCGTGCTTTACCAGAAAGCACTATATTCCAGGACAGAGGGGGTGCCCCGAATCACACCAGAACTATAGGGGGAGTCCGCGGCAGACAAAAACTTGGGCAGCCCAACCAGCACTAGGAATCCAGTTGCCAGGTCTCAGCTCCCTCTACCAACGCGAGTCAGGCACAATGCCCAACACGTGTTGGTGGCCCTAAGACCAGTCAGTCTATTTATGAATGTAACCTCTTCCAGATTTAATAAAGTTGATCCTTGGGGATGATTACCATTTCGGTTTTGCCTCTGGGACTGATCCAAGTTGAAGGTCCCTTACTACTACCTTTTTGCGTCGCTAGTGCATAAGGGTCCACGTCATCGACGTGTGGCTCGTCGCTATGTCAGTCAGTTTGGCGACCGCTATGCCTTGTGTGACTTGTCTTTGCCTTTGGTTACCTTTTGGGGATGGATTTTGAGTTGGCTTTCGGGTTGGTTGGGATTCCAGTTTTCCTTAGTCTGAATGGTTAGGCTTGTTGCATTTTCTAAGTTGGCTTTTCAGTAAGTTCATGACGGATGAATGTCAGACTTAAGCGTGTCTTAGGGAAACCGCTCAAGTCCCAACGCCCTTTGAGGCGCCGGCGCAACAGGTTCCCACTTGGCCATATGTTCATCTTAGCCATGTATATCAATGTTCTAGATGCAACTAAATCCAGCCAAGAGGGTCACTTAACTTCTATACTAAGCGAATGTTATTGGTGGGAAATTTTGCCCATTACTTGTTTGTATTCACACATGTGAGGCCCTAAATTTGGTGGCAAGGGGTGCGTCCCCAAATTGACCCCCAAGTTTGGCCTCCAATATTGGCCTAAGTTGGTATTAGCATATCTTCACATGAGGTACTAACATGTGATAGAGAAGTAGGACGAGAAAAGCCATGTTATATTGACATATCGACGTGCACCTGGAAGACTAGGAACATAACTACAAATAACTTCTTCAATAGCTGATTCAGAAGATATATAAGAGATTCAACAATTTGCTTAACATATTAAATGATGGTACTTACTCGTTGAAGTGTACAAAGAAATTCCATCGAGTAGTACGGCAAGTAGGATCAATCGTAGCTTGTCAAAGGGGTTGGGGAAGCAATGTTTGTTGTAAACTCCATTTGTTAACTTTTTGAGCAGTACTACAAGGTGTGAGGGAAAATTAAGTCTTCAACTTATGAAGCCAGCTGTTGATCTTACTATCAACAGGAGCAAGAGACATTGGATGATGTTGAAAAATGTCAAAGTTGTCAATAGCACAAGTAACAAGAAGACTCACCTGAGAAGGAAGATTGGCCATAGCAAGAGGTAGTTCTCCAAACTGATTGGAACGATTGTCCAAATAATTGATCGTTATCAGCACTGGAGGAAGCACAAGTAGTCAACATGGTGGACTGGTGTAGGTATATCAATGAGGGAAGTAAAGGACGGATCATGAAATGCTATGAGTGGGCAATCTTTGGAAAGGATCAGGTAGCTAAACATCAAAAGAGGGAGGAAGATATTGCAGGCAGTAGACAGGATCTCGTAGGCATTTGAGAAAGGCATGGATCCTAGGCACTGGGCAATGTAGAGAAAAGTAGAAGCAGCGATGGAGCAGGACACGACTAATGGAGCAAGAGGCTGAGGTGGTAGGCCACAAAGAAGAGCAGTAGGGCGTGCATATAAGAGGTAGTTAGCTGGCATAAATCAGGCATAAGGAGTAGGAAGTAAAGAATGATTTATGATATCACAAACAATCTTTGGTTAAATCCCCTTACAAGCCATAGCAGTGAGTTCTCCCTCAAAAGTTAAGCATCTCAATAATCAAAAGATGTCTATAATCGCTATTTATAGTCCTTTGGGAGAACTGCAAAGGAACCTTCTAGGACACCAAGAACCCTTAAATACATATAGTCTATCAAAATCGCATCCTCTAAGAATGCCAAAATTGGCAAAACTAGAGAAATACTCAAACCAAATACGATGCCGGAGGCTGGTTCATACTTCCATGATGCAGCTGTTAAAACTAGGAATGCAACACATTACAACAAATAATTTTGGTCGGTGTTATACACTGTCAATAATTAGTTGTTTGAGAGGCTGCAGTTTGAAGGTAGTTGATCAAGTTGATTAGTCCATTGTACTATGCTTACAAGGATGATGGTGTATTATTGCAGGTGCACCTTACTCAAGGTGACCACGATGGTCGTGCAGTAATCGTATCATGGGTTACACCTTCTGAACCTGGAAGTAGTGTTGTAAATTATGGGACTAGCAAGGGTCAGTATGAGCACTCGGCCAATGGCTCTATCACGAGCTATAAGTTTTACGACTATACATCAGGCTTTATTCACCATTGTGTTTTATCTGACCTTGAGGTACAGTTTTCTGCTTTTATGGCGTGTTTCAGTGGAGGAACTTAAAGTCACAACTCTAATAATTTCTCTAGGGTGGCATAAATAATGAAGGGAAAAACATCAAGAACTCCCCGCTAGTTTTCTTCTAAGAAAATCTGGCCTACTTTACATATGAATTGTGTCTAGAGAACATAGCTGCTCATTTGGCTTTCGCAAGTCTTGAGCAACTTCAGGCTTTCATGTCTTGTTCTAAGCGGATTTTGCACTATCAACAGGATTGTCTCTGGCTTTGTACTCTATCATGAACCAAGTCACAAATCGATTTAAATTAGTGTCGATAAAATGTGATCGCTGTTCAAATTTGTGAATAAAATTTGGGAAAAAAAAATGTTTTGAGAAAAGAAGAATTTTTAAAACTTTGATTCGAGTTGAGAATCAATTCGAAAGGCTTCAAACTGTGATTCACTGTGACTATACTTCGTGAAGATTGCATGTCTCCTTTGTTATGTCAGGTATTATCCTAGAGGTAATCAATATACTTGCAACATGTGGATCATTTTTCTGATCAATTTCTTTGTTCGCTGTACAGTATGGTACAACATACTTTTATAAGCTAGGGACTGGAAACTCCACTCGTGAATTTTCATTCACTACACCCCCAAGAGTCAATCAAGATTCTTCCTACATCTTTGGTATTATTGGTAATACGAATCCTTCTCTCCTTGATTCTGATTAAGTTAAGTTTGCAACCCATTTTGTAACAGTGGCAAATATTTGATACCTGAAAGTCGTTCTTAACATGCATCGTGTATTACATCTATGATGTAGGGGATCTTGGTCAAACATATGATTCTTTGAAAACACTTGAACACTACTTGGGAAGCAAGGGGCAAACAGTACTGTATGTAGGTGACTTGTCCTACGCAGATCATTATCCATATGATTCTAATGTGCGTTGGGACACTTGGGGCCGACTTGTAGAACCAAGCACAGCCTATCAACCCTGGATCTGGACAGCAGGCAACCATGAGATTGAGTACCTGCCTCAGATAGTATTTTTCTCTTGATGTTCTTACTTGTTAAGCAGTTGAAGAAAATGTTGAAACAGATACGTTATACTGTAGTTTGGCATTGAAGTTTTAGCAAAGCCAATTCAAAGAAGGGATAGCTTGGTAAAAACTTTTGATGCATGTTCACATTTGCAGGGTGAGGTGGAGCTTTTCAAGCCATATCGCCAACGTTACCATGTTCCTCATACTTCTTCTGGTAGTCTGTCACCTCTTTGGTACTCAATTAAAAGAGCCTCAGCTTACATCATCGTGCTTTCGTCATATTCATCTTATGGTAATTCTCATTTTCTTTTCTATTTCAGCTTTGCAGTGGTTCTTATGCTGCATTTATGCATGAATTCTATTCTCTTCAAGAGTTTGTGGGGTCTTTGATATATCACTGAGAAAAATTGATTCTGAGCTGAAGTGTTAAGATTGATGGCTTTTAGAGCTCCCAGTCAGCCATCTTTGAGCCACAGCTTCTTTGCTGCTCTATTTTCTAGGCCATCTCAATTATGTGGTGTGAAAGCACATGCAGGGCTGAAATGTGCAGATTGTATGATGTCTTTATTTCAGCAAAGTACACTCCTCAATGGAACTGGCTCCAAAAAGAGCTACCTAAAGTCAAGAGGCATGAAACTCCATGGTTGATAGTGCTGATGCACACTCCCCTGTATAATAGCAATAGTTATCATTACATGGAAGGTGAATCAATGCGTGTCCAATTTGAGCCGTGGTTTGTGAAGTTCAAGGTGGATATTGTGTTTGCCGGTCATGTTCATGCTTATGAGAGGACCGTAAGTATATTGTTTGAAGGATTTTTAGTTTACTCTTTAATGACTTAATTTTCCAACCTTCAGAATCTGAATAATTTTCACCTGTGTTCTCCTATAACACTGAAGTCATTTTGTAGCTGATTATTTCATCATCTTTTGCTTGAAATTACAGCATCGAGTTTCAAATGTACTTTATGATATTGAAAACAACAACTGTGTACCTGTTTACGACAAGTCAGCACCAATGTACGTGACCATTGGTGATGGTGGAAACATTGAAGGCATCGCAGGAAAGTAAGATTACCACCCATAAAAGCCTGCCAGATTTACTTTTCTGATGATCGATTTTTTTATTCCAACTAAGATTAATATCCTAGTTATAACAACTTGCCATTGAAGCCCTCTGAACCAATTTGAATTGACTTGAATCTTGGATCATGATAGCTTCAGAGATCCTCAGCCAGCTTATTCAGCTTACAGGGAGGCCAGTTTTGGACATGCACTTCTGGACATCAAAAATCGGACACATGCATACTACTCCTGGCATCGGAATCAAGATGGAAAAGCTGTGGTTGCAGACTCTTTCTGGCTCTCAAATAGGTATGTCAGCACAGAAAGTCGATGTACTGAGCTCATTAATGATTCAAAACTTCTTCAAAGATTTATGGAGTGACATTTTTCAGTAGTCTTGTCAAATGTCTGCATCACTTCTGAAAGGCATTTGTTGTGTAACGGGTGGGAGTTTTTCATGGTGCAACACCTTTCGTTTATTCTTAAAATGAAAAGTTGCTGGTCGCCTTGAGAGATGGAAATAATGCAGCACATGAAGCCAATAAGTTTGTATTCGAATATCTCTAACCTTAGCCTCTTGGTTATGAGTCCTTGATAAGCATATGATCTCTTCAAACCAGAAATTTAAGGCCTTTGAAGTATAGCCACTATGGTCAGCAGTCCCCCCTTGGGAACTTGGGAATGTGTTGCTAACAAAGTTCCCATTCCTGGGAACAGATTCCCGTTCATGTTATTGGGATGTGAGGATTCTTAGGCATTCCCTGATGGTGGGAAGACATTCTCCTGGCCAGGCAATCACTTGGACCTTGAGGACCTAATCCTAAGTGATGGTAGATACCGTCTTACCAGGAGACCTTTTTGGGAATGTCAAATGCCTTGTGTGACAGGTTTGTTTTGAGTTTCGAGGGTTTTGAGTAACTATGGGTTGGAGATCAATTAAGCCTTGACAGGATGATTCCAAATTCAGTGAAAAAATCATGACGAACAGAGAGAGAGAGAGTTTACATGAAAGCAGAGAGTACATACCTTATGGTGATCTTTGAGCTATGATAGAGTAAATGCATCAACTACTTTGCATAAATTTCTTTCTTAAGCAAACTATACCTATCAAAACTGATACAAATAATCATCAAGAACATTCACTTACACAAAAAATTGTGACTTTTGAGTATGATTGGTATAGGTTGTTAGAAATCAACCTTGTTTTTGTAAGCTAAATTGACAAAGAATTATTAAAGGGATACTTTCTTTCATTGACATGCGTGCTCTTGCAACAACCATTATAGAAAAACTTAATACGCCTCTATTCCAAGATCATACTTTTTGACCTGAAAGGCACACCTTAATTTTGTTCTACTTGTCATTGGTGTTTATCCATGCATATTTTTCCTATCTTGTGTTCAGTATCAGTCTAAAGTTTTTTAATGCTAAAATTTATTGCATAAATTCAAGCAATGTTCTAGAATTTTATATCTAGATATGACCTCCATGGAGGTATAGAATTAAAATCCATAGCAAGAACAAAGGTTACAAGGAAAACAAATTGATCCCCCAAGATCTCACCTTCTCTCTTTATGAAAGAAAGAAAATTCAAACAAAATTTAGTGACAAGTTTCTAGTATACAGAGGAGGTTTATTCTTATAAGTAGGATCTTTCTGTTTGACATCTAGTTAATAGCCCATGTAGTATGTTCAAACTTGTCATGAGATTGTCATGGTCGGGACTGTCCTCTACTTGGAGCAATGAAGTTATTAGTTTTATATACAGCTTTCTTTTATTTTTTATGTTCCATTTTCCTTTCTATATGTGAGATATGTCGATGCCTCCAAAATTAGTATAGAGTTGATCCATGGGCAAGAAAATGGCATTGAATTTTTTATATGCCTTAAGCAAAATAAAATGAGCTCATATTCTCTCCAAATACTGAAAGATTTTGTTGCAATGCGGGTTTGATGAACTCTTGTAGAAAGATCTTGCCATGATCAATCATTTGAAAACCTATCTTTGTGATTTGTAGCTTTGTTGTTGGTGCTTAGAAACTCTCTTTGCGATTTGTAGTTTTGTTGTTGGTGCTTAGAAAGGGGATGTTTCTATACTTAAAAAACATCTCGAGGCAATGACAGTTTGTTTTACTTTCCAAATAGACCCTCCATTTTTGAAAGTATCCACTATTGGAAATAATGTTAATAAGAAAATACATTTTATGAAGAAATTAGTTTCTTGTTAAAATCATGTTTTTGTACTTAGGGAGGAGTGGTTTTAGCAAGTCAGAATGTTTACTATTTTGAATGAATAAGCATTGCAACATATAGGTATTGATAGCAAATTGAATAGAATTTTTTTTTTCTTTTATGGTTAAAGAAAGATAGTTTATGTACTTCACCAAAGATGAATCTGCCTACAAAAGATGCCACGGATGTGTTTGAAATAAAATCTCATGACAATCAGCATTCAAAAGTGTTGAAGGCAATTTATGGTTTCCGCATTAGCTACTTGTATGCACTAGCTACTTCTTGTGATCACTTTAGGTCTAAATACTCAAAGAAACGATAAAGCATTAGCTTCTTGTAATGAGAGAATTATTAGACACTTAAGGTCAAAATAATCGAAAAAAAAAATGATAAAAAAAAAATCAAGTCAGTAGGTTTAGCGTCTTTGTTCACTTTTTAGAAATAGATACTATTGATAATCATCACATAAGGTTCATGTTATAGTAGCATGAGAGAAAAGCTTCAGATGCAAATTTAAGCTGAATTTTCTCAATAAGTCACATGGAATATGCGTCCTTTTAGTCTATGTAGGTGTGTATAGCCTTGCTTTGTTTCTAGTACTTCGTATTTCGTAGGCCTTGGTAACTCTTGTTTATGTTTTATGGTCCCTATTTTTTATTTTAATAGAAAAATAATAATTCTTGGCAACTGTCATTTGCCTCTTACGGGCTAAGATTTTTTGTCAACTCATTATTACATTTTATTGTTTTGATATAGATCCTTTGACATGTTTTGTTGCATGTATATTTTTTAAGCTTTACCGTATGATTTCATTGACTTCTCAAAATAGATTTGTGAATCTAAGTATATTCTAATGTTACAATTAGATAGTTAATTCTACTTTGTTATAGGTAGATTTAAAGTGTTTTTGTGCATGAAGACCAACTTCATGTGAGCTATTTAGCTTTAACGAGTTTTGCCTCTTAAAATGGCTATGTAGGCACCATGGAAAATGGGAGGAGCATACAAACTTCGGATTACCACGTCGAAGGAAACTACCATTAAAATTGTAATTACATCAATTTACATTGTTAGCATGATTGAATCATCTCATTGGGAGATGTAATGGTTGCTCTACAACAAATGCCCCTAAAATTCTTGTGTGAAGCATATGCATTAATTATTAATTTGTAATCTCATATACAACCATGTAACTTTGAGGAAAACAAAGTTAATAATATAGATTTGGTATGTTGATATTCATCAAATTGGTGCCCTTTTTTACTCTTTATCAAATATTCTAGAAAACCTTTTTGGATCTCATCTTCCAGTGAGATGTTTTGATTCTTACATCTATATTACAAATTGCCCTTAATGTATACCTTAGCAAATAATGTATTATGATGTTGTCATTGAACTCAGTTTTGCTACCTAGTAAACTTGAAATTGTATGTGCCACCTGCAAAGTTTTGTGGTTTAAGCAGTGAAGCCATCTTTCATGAGAGGCTACTATTGAAAGGATCATAATTTTGGAATGCTAAAACAGTTCATTAAACAAATGAGAAGATTAGGAAGATATCATCATTTTAGAGAAATGAGCTTTTTTGAAATCTCATGGTTTATAATGTAAGGTGGCAATTGTAGCCCATGTTTTATGATCTCAAATGACATACCTTTTTTTTCTATTCAGACAAGAAATATGTGCAAGTTTACATAGATGCAAAAGTACAAAGTTCTGTTGTTTTAGCCAACTTTTCAAATATCTCTATATGGTCTGTTTCTACATTTGTCCAAAGACAATCTCACTACTAAAAGCTTGAGAAAACCACTTTGGAAACAAAATGGGCATTATTTGAGCTCTATTTAACTTTGCTTTCACACAATTTTTCCTATGAATTGATGCTTGTCATCATTTGTAAATATGTTCTCATGTGTTGTGCTCCTATGTGATGTTGTTGCTTTGCAAAATGATCAAACAGCAAGTTATATATGTGTTACACTATACATCAAAGATTATACAGTGTAGTGTATAGTAGTCTCTCTCCATGAAGGCAACTCGTATGCAACTACTTCTTGTCAGTTATAATTGTCCCCCGTGAGTGCAGCTTGAAATTGTATTTGCGGTGCTTTGATGTCCCAATAATTGACGGAGTCCCCACTTCCCCCAGCATGTCAAGTGTTCATTTTAGGGAAGATCTACATTTGGTTTTTATTATTGGAATTGTCATTGGGTTTCTGAATTCATGATTACGATTTGGGGTCCATAAGTCTGGAAGGGAGCAGTGTTTAGTTATTTTGATACGATTTCTTGTATGGAAGAAATGGATGAGGATAATGTGCCTAGGAGACCTTGTTGACATCGACGCCAGGCAAGTGACGTGACGATTGAGGAGTAGTTTGGTGAGCCTGTTAATTTTCAAGAGTTGATAAGGCAGCATCAACAAAATATGGTCGACATGGAAAGGGAACAACTTTAGAATTTTGTGGTTTGGAACATGGAATACATGCTATTTGGAATCAATGCGGTGTTGCTCTTGGTGGATGGATTATTGGCGTGTACTTGTGGTAGCGAATATTGTTGGCAAGATTTTCGGCTGAATTGCAGATGTTCTTTTATAATACATTTGTGGATATCCTTCCACTTCTTTTAGTCATTAGACTTTGTATTATTGGAAATGCTTGCAAAATTATTTTTCTTAAAAGGAAAAGAAAAACTAACATTGGAAATAATATACCAAAAAGCAAAAAAAAAACAAAAAAAAGGGAGGGATAAACTCAGAAAAAATCTCACAGTACTGATTATACGGTTTTGTAAAGCTATTGGAATTATTTGTATTTACATTTAGAAGTTACAGTGTCTAAGAGGAACTTAAGTTTTGTGGTTAAATTTGATACTTTTAGTCATTAGACTTTGTATTATTGGGAATGCTTGTGGTTTGAAAAAAAAAAAGGGAAAAGCAAAATTAACATTGGAAATAACATACCAAAAAGCAAAAAAAAAAAAGGGGGAACACTCAGAGAAAATCTCACAGTACTGAATACACGGTTTTGTGGTGCTATTGGAATTAGTGTTTTTACATCTTGGAGGTTATTGTAATTAGAAGTTACGGTGTCTAGGAGGAATCCTAAGTTCTACGGTTGTAAGTTTGATACTTCCCCTAACATTGCAGGTGTGATAGAGTGATCAGAAGATTTAGCACAACAATACTGTATCACTTGGCTAGATTTTAGGCTTGGGTCTTATCGCGACAAGTTGTGAAAATCAAGGTCTATGAAATGTCTTGAGAGGCCAAGGACTACCTACGATAATGGAGAGTGGATCAGAAAAGTACTAGGATAATCACGTCCCTAGTCCTCTCATAGTTGATGATGGGTAAAATGAATGGTTCCTGAGACCTAAGGATCTCTCCTAGATATTCCGCACTGAGAATTGATACAATTCTTTGGATGTAGGCAATCTTTCATCCAACAAGTATCTTGATGCTTAGATATGGTAGGAATATCCCGAGCGAGAGGAAGGTTTGGTCGAAACATCTTACTCACAATCATCTCTCTGAAGCAAAGAGTTTTCTTCCATCGACGTAGAGTCCCATTTATAGCTATCGGATTTGGTCACGTTGTGCAAAATATTGATGTTAGAATAGATAGATAGAGGTCCAATTTCCACCACTACATTGTTCTAGCGAACATGATTTCTATCAAACCAAGACTAGCAGCATGACCAGCTCTACAAAAAGCTAA
Source organism: Diphasiastrum complanatum (assembly GCA_029204225.1). NCBI lineage: Eukaryota > Viridiplantae > Streptophyta > Lycopodiopsida > Lycopodiales > Lycopodiaceae > Diphasiastrum > Diphasiastrum complanatum. The sequence continues at coordinate 26,934 of MU834750.1, forward strand.
TGAACTAGTCACACCAGTTAGGGTTGTCACAACAGCTCAAAAGCAAAAAGAAGTTGCTCCTGATCCACCACCTGTGAAATCAGTGCTAGTCAATGATCAGTCTTCCATATCTGGCGTGAACCTATAGTTAGAGAAAAAAAAAATTCTAATATGAGGTGGTGGATAAAAGACCTTCAAGAGAGAGTAGCAATTGAGAATGCTGGAGTTTCTGCTATGAATCCTCATGTGCCAGTTGTCCAATAATCTACCTGATCCTATGCAAAGATCACATATCAATGAATTGATACGAATATTCAGTTCCATCAATGAAACAAAGCATTCAAGATGACAGAACCACAGATCCCACAAACAGAGCTGATTGTGAATATTCTCCAGATTAAGATGGATATAACTTTGTCAAAGAAGTACTATTAGATTGATTGACCAAGACAGAGACCAACATCCAATGTGAACCATTATATTGTGCAGGTTTTGAAGAGTCAAATGAGGTTCCCAATGTAGGGGCAGTGTGGGAAAGTGAGCAACACAATATCACCTTGCCAATTCAGCATAACACTTTAATCGAGAGGCACCGTGATAGATGGAGGATCTAGAGTCAATCTGATTTCTTGTAAACTATGTGCCAAATTGGGCCTTATGAAATTGAAACCTACAAACTTTGCAATCAAGTTAGTAGACATACCAGTCAAAATTGTTGGTGTTTAATTTGTCATTACTTTTGTAGTAATGGATCTATCTGAAGTACCATCAGTTTATCAGATTTTATTAGGAAGACCTTTGTTGCGAGCTGCGCAAGTGATTTATAACTAGAAAACAGACAAATTACTTTTGAGAATCGAAAGCAAGCTTCTAAAGTGGATCCATTAACTTGGAAAATCAAACCAGCTCTTCAAAAAGGAGTTGATGATTTCTCGACGAACGGAACTGATCAAGAAAGAGTTGCAGCGATTACCAGATGATGATTTCATTTATGCTCGATCAAACACACAGGGTGAGTTTTACCAATTGTCATCGTACCAAAGAAAAATGGCAAGATGTGAATTTGAGTGAATCTTAAAGCTTTACATGTAGTGACATGGAAGGAATACTTTTTGTTACCTTTCACATAAAGCATATTGGATCGTCTTGTTGGTGCTAAAGCTTATAGTTTCTTGAATGGATTTAGTGGATATAACCAAGTAAAAGTCGCACTTGCTGACCAACATAAAACTGCATTTGCAACAAAACGGAGAACCTTTGCTTATAGAGTTATGTTGTTTGGGATATGCAATGCACCAAGTACTTTTTAACATGTGATGTAGTTTGTATTCAGAGAATATTTCTAAAAATTTGTGGAGATTTACTTCCATGACCTTGGTGTCCATGGATTGGAATCACCTGGCTATCGCTCAGGTGCAGGGTATGGAGACCTCCAAGGGGGTATGGAATATCCTGAAATCAACTCACGAGACCAGAGGAATTGCAGGCATTCTGATCTTGCAAAGGCAGTTAGCAGGGAGCAAACTGCAGGAGAACGGAAGCATGGCTGAGCACAGAGAAAAACTCAAGGGGATTGCCAGACAATTGGAAATCTCTGGGGCACCAGTGGAAAAGCAACAGCTTGCGTATACCATCCTCAATAGTCTGCCGATAAGTTATGACCCTCTGATCATGACTCTTGAAGGACATGAAGGGAGGTTGGACATCACTCAAGTCACTCAACGACTGCTACAAGAAGACTTTAGAAGAAAAGCCTTTCAATCACAGGAGGAGCTTGCACTCATTAGTAGGACCAAAACATTGAGCATAAAGGGAAGTCAAAAGAAACGAGGGGACATCAAGTGCTATTATTGTGATGAGCCCGACCATGTGGTACGAGATTGCCACAAGAGAAAGGAAGATGTGAAGAAGCGGATGATAGACCAAGCAAACATATCATAGGTTGAAGAGAAGGAGGAAGTGCTGGCTCTCATGGTCTACACCCAAGAACAAAAGGCAATCAAGTCAGAAGAAGGGTCTTCAAGCACCACTGAGCAGTTATCCTAGCAAGAGCTCATGTGACATTATGCCAGTCACCCACAAAACCAGATCATACAAGTATCATGTGGATGAGTCGTGGTACCTAGACTCAAGGAGAATGCACTCTAGCATAAGAGACTTAGGCATATCAGCATAGGCTCATTACAAACGTTGGCAAAGAAGGGCATGTTGAAAGGATTTAATTATGATCCCAACAATGATAAGCAGATATGTGAGGCATGTGTCTTTGGGAAACAACACAAAGATCCTTTCCTGAGAAGAACTAATGGTGTAAGCATTGAGGACCTGCTTGAGCTGGTGCACACAGACGTCTGAGGTGCATGAAAATGAAGAGAATCTTGAGGACAGGGAAAGCATTCATGAAGGGCAGAGAGAGGCACATGAGCCTGAGGCCATAGAAGTAAGGAGGTCAAGCAGGCAAAGACATGCACCAGGAGGTATTTTGACATAAGCTTCATAATGGAAGAACGACCGATTGAACCCAAGAATTATCAAGAGGCTATGATGAGCAGGCATGTGAAGCAATGGGTTTAGGCAATGGAGGAAGAACTAGAAGTTGGTCCCTCTGCCAACTGGAAGAAAGGCTATTGGTAGTTGTTGGATCTACAAGATTAAATACAATGTAGATGGGAAGATTGAGCATTTCAAGACTAGATTAGTTGCTAAGGGCTGCGCACAGGTTGAAGGTGAGGACTATGAAGACACGTTCGCTCCAGTTGCAAGAATAGGATCAATCAGGATACTTCTTGCATTGGCCGTAGCTGAAGATCTGATTGTGCACTAGGTGGACGTCAAGACAACCTTTCTCAATGGTGTCTTGCACGAAGAGGTTTATATAAAGCATCCAGAAACGTGATTTCTAACACTAACATTCTGTTTGTGTCTGATAGGTGTAGTCATGCTTAAGGAAAGAGTGAGATAGCTCATTCCGCTGCGCATGAACACTTTCTGTTTGAGTTTGTTTCTTTTTCGAGTCTTGAGTTCACTTCTTTTCGTCTTCGTTTCTTTTTGAGCTATTTTCATTTCTCACACCCCTCTTTCCCAACATGGTATCAGAGCAATTTTCGTAGCCTGATAAGCTTCCACAGTAACAAGACTCTTCTAGCCGATAGAGTAATTGTCTTCTTGTTCTATAATTCAGCACCTGATTTTCATACTTAGATCACTGATAGTTTTTTCTATCACCTAGACTAATCTTCCACATGGATTCCCAAAAGAAAGCTAGTCCTATCATGGACAAGCTTGATGGAGCCAATTACCATTTGTGAAAATTTAAGATGAAAATTGTACTAATGGCTAAAGAATTGTATGATGTTGTGTTGTAGGGTTTGCGGATCTCAAGGCAAACCTAAACCTAGTTAATAAGTGAGAGGGATTTGGCTAGATCTTGGATTCATGTTAGGCAAGGAAAGAAACCCACTACAATTTTGGCATCGTTGCTGGGGAGCTACGTCAAATTTTCAGTTTGCAGCATGATTGTTGGATGGTTAGCTTGCATTAGGCATCTTGTCGTGGCATGAATAGTGTTAGATCTGCACTTTAGGGTTAGTTCGGAATTGATTTTGCTTGATTTGACTGGATTGGATTTTTTGAAATCTAATCTGATTAATAATAGAGAAAGCTATTTAGATCATCTATCTTAAGATCCATTTGAATCTGAGATATATGATAAAATAACAAAAATCGGTCAAATCTGTCAGATTGGTCAAAAAAGAGACAAAAAGCGTCATCAGAGTTGATAACTTTTTAACCTCTTTCAAGAAACCTTCGCCGAGTTGCAAACACCTTCGGTTTTGTTTACAAAACCTTCAGTTTGAAGGGCAAAAATTAATTCCCAGCAGATTTCCAGAAACATCAGAAAAGCCTTCAAAAAACACGAAAAAATCGTCAAAACCCTAAAAATACAGAAAAAGAACCTTCGCTCGATTCATTGTGCTTAGGTGTGATTCAGATCTATCTACTGCCAAGTCGGCAAAGAATAATACCAAAAATAGAAAGGTTTTCAGAGGATCAGTTGTTATATTGTCATAATTTTGCCAAAAAGTCACTTTTTTGCAAAATACCAGTATCACTCTTGAACCTTGACCAGAACCTTCACTGAGATTCCAAAACATTCTATTTATAGAAAATATTATTTTTGAATTCGGCGAAGATTCTTCTTGATCAGATCATAGAAATTTTTGAATTTTACCCTCGCCAGGCTACAAAAACTATAATTTCTTGTGTCAGAAATCTTCGTCCGATTTTCCATAGTTGTATTTGTGTCAAATCCTTCACCTGAGAGGTTGGCAAAGGTTATTTTCCTAGAAATTGCCAGAAAAGTATTCAGAGATTTTTTCTCCCAAAATAGCACTGATGAATCTTCACCGAGACAAGCAAGTGTGTTGAACCAAGTTTTTCAGATCTGCCATAGCTCAAGAGAGCTTGAAAAAGTTGGAGATGATGTGATGGAGGTCGTGGGCCAGTATGCGCTGCCAGTCATGCTAACCCTGTAGCGTAAGGAAGGTTGTAGCGACCCCAAGAAGTGAGGTTGGTGCTCCTGAAAGTTTGTGATCGTTGGCTCCGGAGTTATTGTGATCAACGGTTGAAGTCGACTGGCCAAGAAGTGATCTAGGCAGTCAGATATTAGATAACCATTGGACCTGTTGAATTCCAACTTGAACTTCATAGAAGGGGTCTGAAGTGCAAAGTGCATTGCAACTTCATTAAAAATTTTCAAACTGAAGTAATAGTTGGGTCCCAAGTTTTTGAAGAGTGAAGTTTCTTCACATTGAAGAAATAGTTCAAAAACTTAAAGTGCCCTTATTTTCACTTCCTTTAGCCTATTTTGGCCAAACGAAAGGTCTCCAAACGAAGGGCACCCTGATTGTACCTGCAAGTATGGTACATCAAAACAGAGTGATTGCTGCAGAGAAAGTGTTCAGAGCACACCAAAAGTGATTTCACCATTCCATTGGGCACGTAGTTGGGAGTTGGTGACGAGAAGCATTTCGGAAGGCGACGCCAGTTTGGCTTCCAATTTGGTGAAAGAGCGGTGGCCAAAATTGCAGGTCATTATATTTCTGACATCACGGTTGGCTTTGACATACACCTTTTAGCCTACAAGTGAAGTTTCAAGCAGTTTGGAAATGGCAAATATCAATGAGCCAATTTTGGGCGATGCAAGATGGAGCTTCTAACTACAACATCTGGAAACTCAAAATGAAGATCATTTTGATGGAGAAAGAGTTGTGGGAAATCGTAGTAGTATTAAGGCCCGACCAAATACCACTCCGGGTGACATGAGGGCCTTTGATTAAAAGGCATAGAGAGCATTGTCCTTAATCAATCTTTTAGTGAGAGACCATGTGATCGCCCATATAAGTGATCCCGACAACTAGGGGAGGTTGGAAAGCTCTTAGAATGCAATTTCAAACTTGCAATCCAGCTCGAGCCATGTTCTTGAAGTCGAAATTGAACGCAATCAGGATGGAAGAAGGTGAATTGGTGGGATCTTTTTTCACCAGGATAAAGGAGCTGAGAAATCAACTTGTGGCAATTGGAGAACCAATTAGGGATGTTGAGTTGGTACATACCACTATGAGCGGTGTCTCGGAAGGGCTACAAATGTTTGTGAGTGGCATCGGTTCGAGGGAGAGATTGCCTACTTTTGAAGACTTCCACGGAATCATGTTGCAAGAAGAGCAGCACTGCGAGGTAGTGAAGTCAAGGCAAACCCCACAGGATGATCAAGCCTTTCTTGCTAAAGGCAAACAAAAAGGATGGAAAAGGATTTCTAAGAAGTCCAAGGATGATGATGACGAGGGAGAGTTGTCATCAAAGGTGAAAAAGAAGAAGAAAGAAAAATGTTACTATTGCCACAAACTGAGTCATTGGGCACACGAGTGTTACAAGAAGAAAGTGGACATAAAGGCGAGAAAGGTGAAACAACAAGGCAACATTGCCGAAGATGATGGGGAAGATGACGAGACAAGTGTCTTCTCATCGGAATTGGCATCCCAAGTTGATGATGGTGCCAGATGATTCATAGATTCAGGTGCCACAAGGCATATGACCGGGAAATGCAATTGGTTTGAGAAATTCTCACCAATCCGTGATGGGAACAAGATCACACAAGCCAATGGGGAGGAATGCTAGCGAAGCTCTGCTTAAATTTTGACCAAATTTTTCAAGTTCTTCGAATGGAACCAAACTTCATACAAGCCATCATCTGCATACTCTAAATCCAGATCTACGCTCTGAACTACTGTTACTATCATCCAATTCTCATTTTTCACTATTTTTCTCGTGTCCATCACTTTTTACGCATTTCACCATTTTTCTTACTTTATAGCCGACTTTAACTATCACTGCAAACATGGCCTCCTCACCTTCTGATGACTTAGCGCGAGATACCCTCAGCCACCCAGATTTGGCCCTTGTCTTATGAAGCCCTGATTAAACCATAGCTTCAGATTGCTGGCCCACTTCTTGAAGCAATGGGATTCTACCCGGTGCACATCAACATGGGCCTCGCCCTTTATGCTTACGCCACCTGGGACGCGCAAAAGAAGCGTCTTCACTTCCTATACTAGGGTACCACGTACAAGGTACGGATTAACGCAGAGTCGATGGTCACTATCGGCATTGTGTCCAACCCATATCTCATCATCAGACAAAAGCCCTGATAAAGCCTTTCGTAACTCAGACTTCACCCAAAATTTTGCTCCAAACTAACAATGGGTACCTGATAGAGGCTATCACGGACCCAGTGATTCAGGCGGCTATGCGTCTATTGAACAGCTTTTTGGTTGTTTTGACATTTCGCAAGGACAGAATCCAATCCAAGCTGCTTAGTCAGATTGTCTTGGAATTCTCTGGCCCCACAGTCGTGCCATACGACTGGCATGCCTTCCTCATCCACGAATTAACAATCTCCATCAAACCAAACAATCATGACCGTATCGTAGTGGGTCCCCTACTGTGTAACTCCACCTGTGCACTTCTCGAGTGCACAGCTTCCACCATTCTAGTCTTTTATCATCCACTGTGCCACACAATAACCTATATCTTCCATCCACCGCATCCACGTCTACCCAACCTACAATCACTGACATGACGACCAGAAAAAGAATGCATGGCGTTGCCCCCTCCTCCTCATCTTCACCTGCTACCAGAAGTCGTACTACCAATATCACACCAGTAACAGTTTTGGCTTCTACCACCACCACTTCCTCTTCTGTACAATCCCCTACCACTGTTTGTGTTGTCGTTCCTCTTCTTTTGATTCCACCTACAACTGTTGCTTATGTTTCCATGCCCATCTCCTCTGTAGATACTACTTCTCCCTCTGTTCCATTTTCTACCACCCCTTCCATCACTATCGCATCCTCCATTACCCCTGTTTCCATCGATGTCCCTCTCCAGTTCAATCCTCCTGATTCGTAGTTGTCTCTGGACACCCTGGCATGGATGCAAGTCATCAACTTTTCACCGCCATGCCAGACCACTTCTGTCCCATCTTCTCCTTTCATCCTCCACACCACCCTATAGTTTCCCTCTGTTCCCTCCCGGATCTTAACCTGGCTTTGATACCAATGTAAATACCACTAGGGACAATCCCCTAAGATGAGATAGGAAAACACAAGAGAGACTGTGGAGCAAGACCACCCAACCAATTCTAGATCCCTCCTAGAGAATCCTCCTAGATCTAGCCTTTAGGCCATGCCAATGTGACAAGAAGAGGAGAAGAGCTCATCAGATAACCTAGACCAAAGTTGTCGATGGAATAATCTCTACCTCAATATATAGAGAGTAGGATTCTGTGCATGAGCACATGCAATTCCCATGTAGGTCAACTATAAATAGGTCACAACTCTTCATGCATACCTCCTGCCTATATCAGTCACACGTACATGCACTACTCCATATGTCTCAATTAGAGTGTCTGGGTTCTCTCAAGCTTACTAGTCACTAACAGGCCTCGACGTGGAATAGAATCTAGGCATGACCAATAATCGCGAACACTAGAGGGCCGATCTATCATATTAGGACTATTCCAGGTCCTTAGCTGAATATGGCCATAACAATGCATTAACTCTAGAATCTTGGTCATTCTGTAGGAGTCTTTAACAAATGGAGTGCGTGACATCTTACTCTTCAAACATGCATCACAGGTGGTTGAACTGGTGGCTTGCTTGGTAAAGTGCCATTGAGTTCATGATGGCATAGTCTCCTATGCCATAGAGTGGTTGAGTGATCAGGGTACTGGTGCTGACATCAATAACGTTGCATGCTTTGTCAAAAAATGTCACACGCATCCTTGCATCAGTTATCCTTGGCACATAAAGCAAGTTGTAGTGTAGGCATAAACAAAATGTCTTTGAGTCGTCTGTCTCTGCCATTCGTGTTGAGCCACAGGTAACCAATACCATTCATTTGATGTTTGGATCCATCTCCAAGAACAATGAATCTTGATGGATCAACACTTCCAAAATCTGACATAATTTACCGTGAATGTAGGTGATCGAACAATTTCTGTTCGATCTCTCTTCGTCCATTTTTTAGCTCTCAGGCTCCTCGACATAGGATGAACTGTTGTTGTTCTTCTGTCTGTTCTGTGCTGACTTGTTCCTCAAGTTCAGGCGACAATCCATGGATGCATGACCCTTTTTATGGCAGTGGATATATTCAATTTTTGGATGGACCCAGCATGTATCAACTGTGTGCCCATCTCTTCTGCATCTCACACAAGTCTTCTTTTCTCCACCTTGTTGTTTCGACCTCCCTTTGTTCTTCCACTTGCCTTTGCTGGTCCCTCTGCTTGCTGATCATGATCTTGCCTTTGATTCGACTCCCTCTTAGGCTTGAATTATTTCTTGGATTTTTCTTTGTTGTCCTAGAGGGCTTGGTCAGATACATCCTTGTGATCAAGGTATTCTCTAGCCTCGACTTCTTTTCGAATCTTGACAATTGCCTTTCAAGGGCCATTGTAGGATCTTTCATGAGCATAATTTTGGTTGTCTGAAAAGATCTGGGTAAGGCTCTCAATAGGTAAGTGAGCTGCTTCTCAGTTGACACTGTATTTTCTGTTCCAAAATTGTGTAGTGACAAAAATAGATCCTTCATCTTCCTTACAAAAGAAGTGAGGTCTTTCCCATCCCACTGTAGATTTGTCAACTGATTTTCCAGTATCATTATTTGACTTCTTGATTTTGTTTAAAATCTCCTAAGTAGTGCATCCCACATCTCCTTAGCCTTGGAGAGTGTAACCAGGTCAGGTGTGAGACTATCTTTGATAGATGAAGATAGCAAGGCTACTGCCTTGTCATTTTCTCCCTCTAGTCACGTAGCTCTATGCCTGATGTCATAGGCATCTCCTCTGTGCCATCCACCTAGGGGAATGAACCTTCATCCTTGAGTATAAATGATGTCTTAACTTTCCAGGCCAGAAAGTTTGATCCTGAAGAATCCAGAACTGTACAGATCTTGCTCTATATGCTGCTAATTGAAGCCATTGCTTCTTAAGTGTGTTCTCTTGTTGATGGGTGTTTGTTTGAATGCTTGGCTTCCTGGATCTGATAGCTTTTTGGCTACGTCAGACTATGACAAGGTAGGCTCTGATACCACTGATCCGAAATGCGCGACACGTGTAGTTGCAGACGTGAAACAATTTGGATGGACTTCAGATATGATTGTTGATCACTGCCAGCTGTATCATTCATACACTCCTCTAAAATGTAGATAGGCATTGTTGATCTACGTTTTAGATTAACACAACATTCAACAAAATTCAACCAGTGTGCGAAATTGATAAAATGAATGAATGAGATACACAAACGATGGCGAACAACAATTCATTCAAGATCAGACATGATGAGAGTGATATGTGCGTGATGGCTACAATATCATCTATTGATCTTATTGTTTTTCGTGTGTTGTATGACAGACCCACACAGCACGTTGGCGTGAGAGAAGTGGCTTTCTCCCACGAGTAATGTCTCGTTTACTAGCGGACTTCTTGGATCTCTGTGGATCATGCTTATTGTCTCGCTCGCAGGCGGGACTTCTATTCTGTATTATGTCTATATATATTGCTTACTAGTATTAGACTTGTTATATCATGCATCAACCAGAAGGTATATCGTCGCATCGTGTAACTTCTAGATTAGAGTGATTAAACATCTACAACTAATCATGAGTCACAAGAGTGGTAGATTAGCCACAACCTAGAGTGCATCTGCTGATGTCATGATATTAGATCAGATATCTGTACTTCTTGGTACTTGCATGATCTTGCTGATCAATTTTGGAGCTTGAGGGTTGTAGAAGACATCGCGACAATTTTCGTGTCGCTTCGTGTCTTTTGACTTTCGCGTCATCTGATTTTCTCCCCCTGTACCGCAAAAAATTCTCTTTCGCAAATTTTTCGCGTTCGTGTTTTTTTTTTTTTTTTGTTAGAGTGTTCACAAACATTTTCGCTTCGTGTCTTTTGACTTTCACGTTCGCGAACATTTTTGTCAGAGTGAGGGTTGAAAGCTAGCAAAGCTTTGGTAATAGAAACGTTTTGTTTCTTCAATTATGAAGCATGGCATAAGCTTTGTAAAACCATATGAGCAGTTCACACACTAGCAGTTGGGAATCACAAAGCTTGGTATGATTGCAGATTGCATAAGAAGGATTTAAAAGGGGGATATCTGGCATTGATATTTAAAACCAAGATGGTCAAGGGGCTAAAATCTATGGGTGAAGGCCCATATTGGGTCAAAGTGATTTTATCCTATAAAGTAGTGGTTTTAGAACATTTTGATGGAACTCAATTTGATACACCAGTGTATGGTAGCCGATTATGCAAGTTTTGACAATCTGATCTCCCAACTTAGAGTTTCAAATCACATTTTTACCTTTATTTTATTTTTTAATTTGGTTGTTCTATACTATTTTTTTTTTATTTTTTTTTTGAAAAAAGATAGTATAAAAGACAAAAAATGAAAAGAAAGAAATCAATGATGATGAGCAAAATTTGGAAGAGTCATCAGATCTGAAAAAGAGAAAGGAAAATATTTCTAGAAAAAAGATGAAAGAAAATATTTTTAGGAAAAAAAGGAAGAAAAATATTTTCAAGAATATAAAAAAAAAAATTCAAGTAATGAGTCAAAAATTGCTATCAAAATTAAATTTTGATTCAACAGTTAAACTGACCCTCGTTGAGCTCATAGATGATTCCAAACAATATTTTTTTAGCTACAGTGAGGTGGGGGCAAAGGTTAGTTTGCAGCAGAAGTGTCAAATTTGATGTTAGGCATAACCTCTATGTGACTTTGAAAACCTTCGTTGAGCATCAAGGAGTCATTACGAATTTTCACCAACCTGACACATGGCTTTATAACACCAAAATTAGGTTAAACAAGGGTTGAAACTTCAAAAAAAAACATTAAATTAGTACCTAGGCAAGAGATCACCTTGGGTGAAGGTTGAATCCTCGTTAGCCTTCGCTAGTCTTTACTATTGATCAAGAATTTTTGCCAACTTTTTTGGTAGTTATTTTTACAATCCTGAAGAGGCCAAGACAACAAATGCCCATTTTGCAAGGCCAACTTGATATGGTAGAGCTCGAATTCTTAAGAAATTGGATGTTGTAGCCACGGAAAGAAACAATCTGCTCCGCACGCTTGTTACTTCTCAACAAGACATAAGCTACACGGTCCTTCCACTTTGAGTCGTATGTGTCGTCTTCAGGCTTCACTTCGATGCTTGAAACAACATCCCGTAACTCATTGGCGATTAGCAAGGTCTTCATCTTAAATTTTAATAAATGATAATTGGATCCATTCAGCTTTCTGCTGTAAAAATTATAGCAAATAAGAATCCTAAAACACTTGAAATGATGAGGGAAACAATAGATTATGATTTCATAAGATTAGCACAAGTTGAACCATCAAAATCCATCAAAAATCTATGCTTGAACCTCACTAAATGGCCCAAATCCTTGAAGAAGGCTTCACACGTGTGAAAGTACGGCCTCCCACAGTCTGAGTACTATGCACCAGACCTACATTCAATCCTATAATCATTAGTAATCACAAGTACTCAAACAATTATGAACATAGAGAGCAATTGCACCATTATGAGAGAAAAAACATGAAATTGCTTGATTGATTTTGGTGAGATATCATCACCTATATATACATGATCCATCACGGTTTTGGACAGGTATGAGTAGCCCTAAACCTATCCCTAATGCTAATTTTGGTGGATCTTTCATCCCTACCAAGTTAGGGTTGGAATCCTGGAGATCCCTCAACAATGCAAAAATTACCAAAAATAGCTCCTATTTTTTCTCCCTTGTATCTAAGCATAATTTGGACTCATTCCAAAGGTTCTAACACTTAGGTCTACTTGAGAACATCCTTATGAATGGAATCCTATGCTATTTGGCACGTGTGACAAGCCACATCATGACCATCTAACTATTTACAAGTCATATGACCAAAACTAGTCAAGCTAGAATTGTGAATTTTTAACATCTGCAATAAGACCGACTTTACTTTGAGAATTCATCTGGGACTTTAGTCCGACGACGTTAAGATAGATACCGTGATGTGTTACAATTAAGAATCAATTCTCTGATACCGAAACGAATTGATTCAAATTGAAGAATAATTGGATATCGCAAAAGATATCAAGTATTGGAGCTTGCGCTCTGATGTAGTTTTAGGCTTTGAAGAATCAATGCTCTGATACCATGTTGGAAAGAGGTGTGTGAAATGATAGGTCAAATACACACTTGAACCTTGAGAAGGACTCTCCTCCTCAATCCTTGGCACACTTGAACCTTGAGATGACTCTTTAAGATCCTCTTCATGGTGCTCCTTCTTGATGGAAATCCGAGACCTCCATGTCTCATAATGATCACAACAACCATGATCATATAATATGCACTTCCTATGATTATCAAGATCACTTGCGCTAGAAACATAAGTCCAAAAATCACCACAACTTGGCATGATTTTTCTAATATTGAAATCAAAAGGTATTTCCATCTCAATAAGGCTAACTACTTGCTTATGGATATAAGTGTCCACTTTGGATGCTTCACTTATTCTCATAAGAAGTTTACAACTTGCCTTTAAGATTGAAAACTTACAATTTTCATCTTTATGAATGAACACATCATTCATGATTTTATTAAAACCAAAAGAATCTACATTATGAAGACGTTTCCATTTTCTTGACTTCATATCCAATGTAAGTTTACAAGGAAACATGTTTTGCTATACTTTAAGGCATCACACTCAACTAGTATTGCCTTTATCCACCTTTGAGATACAAAAATCTCTTCAAAGCAAAATGGTTCTTCATAAGTTGACATGATAGTGTAGATGAAACTATTTTCATTTTGTGATTGCTCCTTATTCTTGATTGATTTCTCTTGGATAATAACAATAAGTTTGAACTTATCCAAAGTTCCAAGCAAAATTTTCTCCAAGGACATGAAATAAATCCAAGTTCTTTCATGAAAGTGACATCTACCTTTGCATTGTGCTCTTGCCTTAGAATTTTCAAGTAATCTGTTCATTGATCAATCTTGTGAAATCACAACACCTCATTAAGATCCTATAAGGTGTGTGGTGAAGTTCAGACGTGCTAAAAACTTCACATCTTCCATACGATGAGCCAGCGTTTGCACCAAGGTTTTGACATTCTGCGAGTAATTCACTTGCGAGTTTTGTGAGTTTCTGCTCAATGAGAATAGCAAAAATTGAATGCACATGGCATGCCATTAAATTTTGACATTTTTGGAAGTCTGTTGAGTTAGTGGTAATGAAAATCAAATTCTCAATTTCATTAGTCCAAGAAAATTGTATATGGTTAAAGAAATATGATGTTGTGCAGTTGCACATTTGAATTGATAGTAATTCTAACTCCTAAATACATTAGAAAATCCCAACTCTTGGATAATTTTTATAAAAGCTTTATGGTTTTAAAATTTTCTAATTAGGATATATTTGAGTACAGCCTAAAAAGGGAGGGTTTAGGAGGTTTTTTACATCTTTGGTTTTAAAGCTTAGATCACCTACATCAAGTCACCAACTTTGCAACTAAGATTGAGTACCAACATTCTAAATCTTGTATGATGCAAAAATTTGATAGGTTGGCTTTTGTCAATTTTGTTTATAATGATCATTCATATGGTCAATAAAAGATCAATTCTAAAAGATAAGATTCTCTCTCTCTCTCTCTCTCTCTCTCTCTCTCTCTCTCTCTCTCTCTCTCTCTCTCTCTCTCTCTCTCTCTCTCTCTCTCTCTCTCTCTCTCTCTCTCTCTCTCTCTCTCTCTCTCTCTCTCTCTCTCTCTCTCTCTCATAGTTGGTGCTGAACAACGATCCAGGTGTATGCTAAAAGTATCACTGATTATGTGTGAGTAGTAGTCGCTGGCCATCGCTATCTGTGTAGCGGAATGGGCCGCCGGCCAACGCTGCTTTCTGAGTATTAAATCCATACTGATATTGCGATGAAGCATGGCCTTGCATGCACGCATTATTCCACGCTTTTTATAGTATATAAGGATGGAAAAAGTGCGATGGACCGTTGTCTTTACTTATGGATTCCAATGATTATAATGATGAATGCTTATATGTGATTGATAAGAGCATTCTTGCTATTCCATTGGCTGTTACTTGCTATAATTGGTTGCTCTAGATCATTGCTACGGTTGTATGATACAAACTATGATGATTGCTGCTTCTGATAAGGAGTAGATTGGCTTCTAAGAGTGTAACTTGAAGAATGTTTGGTTTGATTGTTTCTTTGAGAAGACGTATACACATAACATGATTATCGGTATGTTGTGGATGCTGTGGGGAAGAAACTGCTCTTGATTAAGCTGAATGATAAGTTAATAATCTGCGGCAAAATGATGGGTTAACTATTGTTAATGACTATGAGGGTGACATAAGTACTTTACGCTTAACACAATACTTTCAGTTTGAATCTTCTAGCATGTAGGTGATTTGTTAAAACAGCTGAAGATGGATAATTCGCAAGAGATGACGCCGCCTATCATTCAGGTATGATGCTATATGAAACTGCACCAATACGGTGGGTAGCCTTACTTGTTACTACAGGAAGTCTTATCCATGCATTATTATACTGAAATTTCTTCCTCTAAAGGTAATAACTAATAATGTTAGAATAGTCTGATTTTATGTACGTTAAAAATAGACATGAACTTGTATTTTCTATTTAATTAAATTTGCTTGCATCCGATGTCCCGGTGTTGTTTGTAAGGTCACGTAATCACATAGAGCTTGACAATGGTACACTTGAATGGCATGGATTTTCCCAAGTTGTTCGGTGTTTAGGCTCTCGGAAAACAGTTTCAGGATATCCATGGGGGCTAGTATAGCACGGAAGTGCTCTAGTACCTACCACTGTGACCATAGTCATATCTCTGTCCATCAGTATAGTGAAGTATAGTTGCTTACATGGAAAATGTAAATGTGAACCTAATACATGTCTTTTGCTCTTGTACTGATTGGTATGGCTTATGCCCTGATACGGCTTCATTAAAGAGCAGAATGTATTGCTTAATAGTGAAGTGAATGATTGGGAAGATTGGACATACTTTTTATAAATGCAATTTAGCTGATAAAGTAGTGAATCTTGTTTCGGACATGGATGACAACTGTCTTCCTCATGCGACTAACTTGTGCGGTTTTGTTGTGTGGGATAGTGGCAGGTAACAGCTGGGTGTCTTAGAACTTGCTTTGCTTTATGGTACTCTATACTGTTATACTTTATACAACTGTATTTTTATCTGTTATACATCTGTCTTGACTCGTCAAGAGAGACTATGTGAAATCTTGTTACTCTCTCTCTCTCTCTCTCATGCTCTCCCTCTCTCTCTCTCTCACTCACGGTTCTCACGGTGCTCTCTCTCTCTCTCTCTCTCTCTCTCTCTCTCTCTCTCTCTCTCTCTCTCTCTCTCTCTCTCTCTCTCTCTCTCTCTCTCTCTCTCTCTCTCTCTCTCTCTCTCTCTCTCTCTCTCTCTCTCTCTCTCTCTCTCTCTCTCTCTCTCTCTCTCTCTCTCTCTCTCTCTCTCTCTCTCTCGGATGCTCTCTCTCTCTCACTCATGGTTCTCACGGTTCCTCTCTCAACGGTTCTCACCGTTCCTCTCTCTCACTCACGGTTCTAACGATTGCTCTCTCTCTCTCTCTCTCTCTCTCTCTCTCTCTCTCTCTCTCTCTCTCTCTCTCTCTCTCTCTCTCTCTCTCTCTCTCTCTCTCTCTCTCTCTCTCTCTCTCTCTCTCTCTCTCTCTCTCTCTCTCTCCCCGGTTCTCCCTCTCTCTCGCTCACGGTTCTCTCTCTCTCTCTCTCTCTCTCTCTCTCTCTCTCTCTCTCTCTCTCTCTCTCTCTCTCTCTCTCTCTCTCTCTCTCTCTCTCTCTCTCTCTCTCTCTCTCTCTCTCTCTCTCTCTCTCTCTCTCTCTCTCTCTCTCATGCTCTCCCTCTCGGCAGACTTGTGGGGTGCTGGCCAGGACAAAAAAAATTTGCCCTGGGAGCCCACCTCCATAGCACGCCGACGTGCTATGGAGGTGGGCTACCAGGACAAAATTCTTTTGCCCTGGCCAGCGGTCCACAAGAAGTCACAATATTCCGTGTATGCAAACATTCACCTTCAGCCACCTCATGACAATGTGATCAAAAATGTATTTTCGCTATGATTTGTGGGCTGTCATTGCAAAAAAAATTTGCTCTGATCAGCACTCCACAGAAACTGTTTGTGGGGCGCTGGCCAGGGCCAAAAATTTTTGCCCTGCAGGCCACCTCCATACCACGCAGATCCTGTGGAGTGCTGACCAGGGCAAAAATTTTTTGCCCTGGCCAGCGCCCCACAGGTCTGTGGAGAGGGAGAGCATCCGAGAGAGAGAGAGAGAGAGAGAGAGAGAGAGAGAGAGAGAGAGAGAGAGAGAGAGAGAGAGAGAGAGAGAGAGAGAGAGAGAGAGAGAGAGAGAGAGAGAGAGAGAGAGAGAGAGAGAGAGAGAGAGAGAGAGAGAGAGAGAGAGAGAGAGAGAGAGAGAGAGAGAGAGAGAGAGAGAGAGAGAGAGAGCATCATGAGAACCGTGAGTGAGAGAGAGGGAAAACCGTGAGAGAGAGAGAGAGCAACCGTTAGAACCGTGAGTGAGAGAGAAGAACCGTGAGAACCATTGAGAGAGGAACCGTAAGAACCGTGAGTGAGAGAGGGAGAGCATTCGAGAGAGAAAGAGAGCACAGTGAGAACTGCGAGAGAGAGAGAGAGAGAGAGAGAGAGAGAGAGAGAGAGAGAGAGAGAGAGAGAGAGAGAGAGAGAGAGAGAGAGAGAGAGAGAGAGAGAGAGAGAGAGAGAGAGAGAGAGAGATGAACTGTAATAACCGTGAGCACCGTGAAAGAGAGAGAGCATCGTGAGAACCGTGAGAGAGAGAGAGAGAGAGAGAGAGAGAGAGAGAGAGAGAGAGAGAGAGAGAGAGAGAGAGAGAGAGAGAGAGAGAGAGAGAGAGAGAGAGAGAGAGAGAGAGAGAGAGAGAGAGAGAGAGAGAGGAGAGAGAGAGAGGAGAGAGAGAGAGAGAGAGAGAGAGAGAGAGAGAGAGAGA